>VYZW01051292.1:297-16883 GCA_013401315.1 Balaeniceps rex
CAGTCTCTAAGATCCTTTGATTTAGGTTACTTACTAAAGGGGACTTTGAGGCATCCTCAGGGGCACAGCTTGCTCTAGTTCTCGTATGTCATGCCAGAATGGAGATTGCAACACTGCGGCCACCAAGGTCAGCCTTGCAAACAAGGGAAGAGAGTACCAGATACCCATGTGATGAGGATCTGGAGAACCTTTCTGAATAGTAAAAAAAAGATACAGCTCCTTTTGAAGCATAAGCTCCCTCCCCACAGCATTACCTTTGTGCTAAAGATATTTCTTCTCCCCGACACTGAGGATAAAATCCTGGCTTCACAAAAATCAGTGTAAGTTTTGCTACTGCTAGAAGTGGGGACACAATTTCATTCTGTCATGTGTTCTCTCACTTTCAAGCACAGCTCAGTCAACACTTCCATTCAAATTTAGCTTGCAGTATTACCACTGCAAAACAAACAAAGAAGCAAGCAAGCAAAGAAGTCCCTACCTGAAATCTGCCCCAACTTTCATGTCTTTTTAATGAGTGCTTCTCATTTTTGGCAGTAATAATTATGATCAGGTTTTCATCTCTCAACTTGAACACTGATACAATCACATTAATTGCAATTCTGACTAAGAAAAACTGTAAGAATTGTGTCTCTAATCATACTTTGTGTTTTCCACTTCACACTTGCTCGATAAAATCCAGTGTTACAAACTCAAGAGCTCAAAATGTCTGTTGGCAAGTTCATTTAGCTTTCATGGAAGAAACTGTGAAAGAACTGGGTTTTAACTATTGAAAGCCTAAACTTTAAGTTATACCTTCAGATATGATATACCTAAAAACAGATATTTTCTCATTAGACATTTATATTAAAGCTGGGTTAAAATCATGCAGACATTTTAGTAGAGATTTGTACAGCATAAAATAACACTATTTTAAGGCGAGGGAAGTTGCAATCGGTCCATTACAACCAAACATTCTGGTGCACTCTAGTGGCGGACCATCGAGATGTACAATAGCTTTGCTATTTATTTGCTTTTTAAAATCCTGGAAAAGACAGAATTATTTTTTATATTCTGAATGTACAGGTAAGTAAACGTTCCTGTACTGTATTTAACTAATGTTCTCACGTGGGGGAGAAGTGAAGCGTTCCTAAGTGTCAATAATAGACAAAGAACCCTTGATAACTGGTCTGTAAAGCCGACAGGCTTCAGATTTAAGGCTTCATCCCAACACAAGCAAGGAACCACTTACATCCAAATCACACTGATTTAGACTCCAAATCTCTCCCCCACTTGGAGTTTGTGGCCTTTCACTTCCAGGGTTTTATGACTGCTGATGACTACTGATACATAGTTGATGTAACAGGCATATAGAGGCACACGTGCACAAGTGTATGTACACCCGTGTTTACCAATACACACACACACGGATGTAAAAATATTATACCAGCCAAAGGACTGTAACATGGGAAGGGAAAAGAAACCATAAGTGCATTCTGACCAACAATCGCCCAAGCATTCAGAAATTAAACAAGACGAAAACTTAGGAAAGAAAGAGAGGAAGCCAAAAAAGGGGACTTAAGGTACGCTCATTTTATATCTGCTCAAAAAGCAACAAACACAAATGCCAGTATGATGTTCTGAAGCTTTAAAATTAAAAAGCAGTGCCAAGATTGCACTAAAATACTGTATGCACAAGACTGCCATTGTTGTTAACAGAATAAAATGGTTTTTAATAAAAAAGGCACTTATTTATCCTTAATGGCTAAACATGGAGTTATTAAGAAGAAATCTCAAATATTGAGGAGAGGGAAATAGGATATTCTACCCCTATGAGGAAAACTAAACAAAATTTCTTAGCTAAAAGTGCCTGACGTAGATAGCACCAGACCACTAGTTCATACATGCAGAAACTGAGATGCAGGAAGATGAAGTGTCTTGCCCAAATTCATTCCACTGCCTAATGGCAAAGTTGAATTAGATCTCAGGTCTCTTGAGTTCCTCTTCAGTGCTTATCCAATAAAGAATCCTCCTTAGTGAAAGCACATATCTTATCTCGAAAACATAATGGAAAGGTCCTTGCTTTTGTGGAAACTATATTTGCTATAATCACTCCAGTAGTGGTGACTTTTCTAAATGGTTCTGAGATGAACTCTTGTTTAGAAACTGCTATATGGCACAAGATAGGTACTGGTAATTGAGAATATGATATGAATAGGTATTAACATATTTCCCCAGGAGAGTAGTTGCATCAGGGCAAAATGAGCTGTGTTCCGCACCCTGAGCATTGAAGAGTCATTACACGACTTGTCTCTTTTTCTTGAATACACAGATTTTATGTTCTTTTCACTTGCTTTCTAGCCTCTGAACTTCTAGGTACCATTTTTTTCAAAGCATACAAGTTTCTCCCTGAAGCTTACTTAAAAAAAGAAAAAAAAAAAAAAATCAAGATTCCTGATCTCTTTACAGGTCCCAGAACTGAGGCTTTAAATCAAGAAGACTAAACTTCATGAAGTCTGTGCAAATTCTGAGAAATGACAGAAATGTATATAGCTAGAGATTACAAATAAATAAACCAGAACACAGGATAAGAACTAAACAAAGATTCTCTGCCTGAAGGACAGCAGAAAAAAAATACATTACTTGTATACACAGAAGCCATAGTGTGATAGCAATTACTTTTCCAGGAGTAAATATAAGCTTTGCCACTTCTAGACCATTGCTTCTAAAGATTATGTCTACTTTGTAGTATAGAAACAGGATCAGAACTTCTGTTGATGTGTGTAGACTAGCTTTAAAGTAGCTAATTTATATGGATAATAAGAATAATATCATTTGTTCCTGCCTGGGACCTGAGGTCTGTATTTTGTAATGAAAGCCCATGCCACAGTATGTGCAGTGTTATCAGTAACCAGATTACACTGTAAGGGTCTATACAAGGCGCAGTCAAATCTTTGGACTAAAAGGTAGGTATTATCTTCACTCAGTTTCAGATCCTTTCAGATTTAAAATAATAATTTGCATTTACCCAGCAAAAGTTAATTTCTGGTACCCCAAAACATCATGAATGCTATTCTGCACCATGAATGAATCCACTGAAATCAAAGGGATTCCTCAAGAAAAAGATACAGGAAGGTATACGACCTTTAATTCTAGGCCAACCAAAGGAATTTTGTTTCTTTGCTCAGATAAACAAAGACACAAGCTAAGTTTGTTGTCACGGTGTTCCTTCACAGAATCATTGCCTGACACTTACGTCAAGATATGAGTTCAAAAAGGGAAAAACCTTCATCAGTGAAGTTCCTTATCGTTTGTCAGTCAGATGAAAGCTCACACTCTTCTGTTATTCTACTAAATTGCAGTTGTTTGCAATTGCAAGTTCTGTCCCAAGTTCTCAGAATGCACGAAGAGATAAAAAGTTTCAAGACAGTTTATTTGAGAAGGCTGTTGAATATTTTAAACAATCTGTAATCCGTAACTTAAACCCTTCTAAATATAAATTGCTATTCATGCATTTCCTGACCATGAAACCTATTGTGCTTTTTGCTGTATAAAGAGAGCAAAAAGAAGCAGTCTTCATTTAGGACTCTCACTTTGTCCTACACTAATGTGTTGTCCCCAGTCTTCCATGTAGTTTTTAACTGGGGAGCAGAGCGAGCTGTTTGTGGAACTTGCTTCACATACCAATTCCAAAAAAATATTTTTGTGCCATCTGGACGTTGCCTACAGGTTGGTAGCTATCCAGACTGGTGGGAGGAAGTCAAGTGCTGATGCTGTACTAGTGGTGGTATGAGACAAGCAATCAGTGTTTTATGCACAGAGAATGAATATATCTATTATGCCTGAAATCTCTGCTTTTAGAGGACGGGTTTCCCAAGCTGCATTGCAGGCTCTGAGAGTGCTCATATGCCAATAATCTGCCAGCCGTAAGGACACAGGAATATGTCCTGTTCACAAGGGATGTACGTCTTCACCCTAGGGTACGGAAAAGCAATCAGTTCACAGAACGCACCAGGAAAGTTTGAAACAGCAGAGAAAGAATAGGCTTTGCAGTTGTACCTGAGGAAATGAAGAATTTTACTTGTCTTATTCATCAGAGTATTTGTGTTCATGGCAATAGTTGTTTCAAACTATATTTAAGCACATTGTGCCCTGTTTTGAGATTAAGTAGAAGAAAGGAGTTAAAGCAGCCAGTCCAAGGTCTGTTACCATAATTGGTCTTAACATAATTTCAGGCTGGGGAATGCCCACAGGATGTTAATCTGCAAGAGATGCCAGGGTGGGCTAGTACTTCTGCTATGCAAGGGAAATTTTTCATTGCTTGATGACTGAACAGCGCTGGAGAGAAATTGTAAACTGCACGGACAGCCTTTGGATGTATGCCCTACCCAAAAATCTCAATGATTGCCTTGAGTTTCTCCCGTATGGAAAATGTCTCACCATCCAGACATGACAGTAGATGCAAGTAAAAATGAAAAAAAGGATTCTCTTTGCTCAGCTCCTGCAAGGCTTTTGAGGTATGGGAGGGAAAATCTGAAGACCACTGATTCCAATTTTTACTCTTTTAAGTGATTTTAAAAAGGAAATAAATGCCAAAAGTCAGTATATTTACTACACAGATGAATAAACAAAGTCTTTTTTTTTTTTTTTTCCCCTCTGCTAAAGTACAGAGGTGTTTTCATTAAAACATACTTAGAGTATGAGGGTCAGGTCTTGGTGACAGATTCAGTACATCAGATGGATACATATTGATTAAATTCACTACCTAATGTGAAAATACAATTTAGGAAAAACAGAGATGCAAACTTTTAATGAGCAATCACATCCCTAAAGAAAAGGTGCCAGATGGTTACACTTGTCTTGGAATACTGAAGCAGAATAAAGAAAAATAAATCATTCCTTTTTTGTAACAAGAACTAAAATAAACTTTTAAAGACACCACCCCCACCCCCAACAAAAAAATCAAATTAAATTAATGCATATTCTATGAATATTCACTATATTACTTGCAATTTTATCATGAGTTGGAACATGCCTATTACATTATGATGTTGGGGAAGGTTTTTCTTCCCTTTTTAGATGTGAGTTCAGTGGAGGTGTGAACTGTGTTCAGCTAAGGTAAAGTAGCCTAGCATGATTTCTGGTTTAATAACCATTGCTTCATTTCACTCCTGGAAATTTTTCAGATTGCATTATTTTCCATTTCATAATGCTGCAATACTGTCTTTTAACTAGTCGCTCTTTCATTGCCAAAATGTTTTGCTTTTGGGGTTCTCAGTCACAAATTGGTGACCTGGCTCATTTCCTTTTGCAGGTGCTTGCAATAGAAAACTACAGACTCCGTACAGCATAATTTAATTGTGTTAGACAGATAACCCAGGAGTGGCTGCTAACCCTCTGGAGAAGAGAGCAACTGTGTTCTTGGGAAGCCAGGGGATAAGGAGTCCATCAGCCTGGGGAAGCTGACCTGCCGAGCAACAGGAGGGAGCTGCCATTCCCTGCCGGCAGCACCAGGCGGACAAAGGATCAGATAAACTGAGCTTTTCTGAGGTTTCCTGCCTGTGTTTATCTCACCATCTCCCAGAACAGGGAACAAAACACCAGAAAGAATACAGAACAATTTCTTGGCAAATCTGGAGTAATTTTAACTAAAGACAACAGAAATATATTAGATGAAAAATAAATAAATTTAAGTTAGGATCCAGTCCAATTCATTTAATTAGAAAGACACTTAGGGATGTGCTTGTATTCCCCTACCAGCATGGTAAGAGATGTAGAATCTAGAAATATCCAGACAAAAAGAGACAGTAACAAGAACTGCAAAACCTAAAAAGAATATTAAAGCATAAAACAAAGCCCTCAGATGTTTGGAGTAGCCAGAGCTTAATGCTAACAATAGAATTGTTCCTTCTTCCTTCTCTCCCTCTCCTTTCTCCCACTCCACTCAGGAAGAGCTCTTTTTTTGTTGGAACTTTGCAAAAACGTTCATTCTGGGGCAGACATCCAGCAGGAACAGTTAAAATTTGTTAAAGTTCAAAACACTTGAGATAATTTTTTAATATGGGAAGTGTAAGACAAGTGTTAGTTATAAAGAGCAATACAGGGACTGCTTATAAACTCACATTTCCTGGATAAAAGAATATAATTATGAATGTGACACAAAAAGCAGTGCACATTGTTCAGACTGGTACTGATTTGACAAAATACTCCACATAATTGCAAAATAAGGGAGCATGGTCTGGGACTAGAGTGAGAAAGGAAGGCTGAAGGGTTTTCTCTCTAGCTCTGCCAAATGACAAAATGTTTGATCTCTATCAAGTATTTTGGACCCTTTCATTGGATTATTTGCTGTTCAGATTTCAGAAAACTTCATCCAGGTCCAAACTTGATGATTTGAGACCATCTATAATCGGCCAGTCCAGAACTTCAAATTCAGACAGCCTGATTTTATTTTTTTTTTTTAGGAAATTCGGATTTAGACCTGGGCTTGTACACTGGGAACCCTCTCATGTTTATGAAAGGCTTTGAGAATCTCAGTGAAAGGTATTAATAACAAAAGTCCCATAAGAACCTGCAAAGTCTTCCCCATAGCCATGCTGGGATTTCACATCTTCAGTCGAGACAGCTGTGACAGCAGACTTTCATTTTGCTGCTTTCCTAGTTTAACTATAGATTCTGGCTCCTTCACCCACATGGGCTGGTGTTCTCCTCCTCTACTGGCTTTAATTCATCCCCCAGGCAGTCCTGCTCAGCTTCAGCCAGCGGAGCCGCAAGGAAGGCTCCAATGGGTAAGCAGAGAGGGTAGCAAATTGTGTAAGCCCTGTCCTGTACGAATACAAGCCCCTCACCAGAACATTTTGTTCTGATAGATATCTAAGACTCACAGATATAAAATCTATGGGGAATATTCTGAACACATTTATCTCCTCTGCCCTTTTGGTCTACTCCCCTCTTCCCCCCCATCTCAGTTTCACAATTTCCATGCTAGTATTTTTATCTTTGCTTTCTCTGATTTATGATTGTTATAAATTCCATGAATTAATTTATGTTGTGCTTATCATTGGCATTTCATGTGATAAATCTCATTTGTTTATTTCTATGTTTACAGTTTGTTAAACTTCTCTACTTTGGTTTTCCACAGTCCTATTTCTCAGATCTTTGCCTCTTCCTTTTGAATCCTGTTCAACAACACAGTATGTCTACCGTTATCAGTCTCCGACAATATTTTCAACTACTTTATTCAAAAGCTATTAGACCTTTTCACCGACTGAAATACAGCTTGTTTGCTAACTTTTTCTTTCCCTTTGTGAATTATTCATTAAATTCTCCATTTTAACAAATGTGTCTTGCGGGAAATTATTAGCTGAATCTTCTAACGTGTATTTTAGACAATGAATTCATCACTAAGGATTCCTGTTGAGAATTGTTTCATATATTCAACAAAAACCTACGCAGTGAAATCTAAGTCAGTCAATCACAGAAGTGACATTATTTTCAGTGACATGATGATCATGTTCCTAAAACAAGTTCCCTGCAATTTCATATTCAAAATCCAAATCCCATATCCTGCAATATTCTCGTAAGGCTTCCTATGTTAGTGAATAGTTATGTCATTAAATTAGTTTTCTACAATAATCACAGAAAATGAGAGCAGAAGGTAAGTCTAATAAGATAAGTTGATTTTGATAGCTGAAATAATATGTATTCACAGTTTCTGTTTCTTGCATTTGGCTAAGTAAAAGCATTTCTAAGCTATGAATGACACTAGTGTCCTTAGCAAGCTAAGAAAAAAAAAAAATTTTGAATTAGAAATATGACATAGTAACTTATTTACACATGATAACTTGCATGATAAGTGTGGCTTGGACTTGTTCAGAAAAAAACAAAGAGTGAACAGAGTCCAAGATGTCACTAAAAGTCTTCTTTGAAACCTACACAGAACTATATTACTGTTATTCTAAAAATTCAGTATCTAAAAGCAAGGCCTTAATTATAGACTACAATTCAACTAATAACTAACTGTAAGAAGGGGAAGTTGCAATAAAGTCTAAATGGTCTTCCAAAGTCAAAAGGTAATATATTTTAATCAAAGCCTTAGAGGATAAACTCATCTTGGTTTTGTGCTGTGTAGCTACTTGAAAATTGTCATAACTAAATGCAGACCATGTTTTCATACCATTCTAAATAGTTTTACATGCAAATGTTTGCAAACAGTGGTGAAGATTCTCCCTACAAACAGTAATTATCCTTGTAAATTATACTACTATACCAACCAATTAGTACACATGTACTTTGTTACTGCAAACTAAATTGAAAAACAGTGCAACTAAAAGATTTGAAAGGTATAACCTAAAAGCTCTAAACTCAAAGAATTTAAAACAGGTCCTATTTTGCACCAAAGTGGTCTATTCATATTTTATCACAACATCATGAAGTGATTACCATCGATATTACAGCACCAAGACGATAAAATATTCTGGAAGTAACATATGTACATGTGCTACAGCCAATTTTCAAACTGAAACATCTTAGCAGTTTCAAGGCTTTAAAGACTATCTTCTGAGGGGTGCTGCTTGCAAAAATCTAAGGTTTCTTTAATAGGCAAGTAGATTTTGGCAAAGAGTTGCACAGGACTGTCTTTAAATTACCTTTCTGCCCTGCTCAGTAACTAGAACATAACTTAAGATATTAAAACCATTTGGGGCTTTAAAAAGTGCCTTCACGCTGAAAAGCTGACTAGTAAAGTTTTAACCTCATACAATCTGAAGCAGCTGGGGCAAGAACCTCACAAAAATCAGGTTTTGTTCCCATTATGAGTGACATTTCTAGAGAAACAATTGTTTTTCAATGTGTCAGTGGTCTGATCACGTAAGTGACTTTTCTGAAAGTCCTAGACAGTCTTTGAAAGACTCGGCTGAACTTGTTGCGTGCACACAGGCACACATCCCAGCTCTGATGATACTAAACAAAAGCCCTTGCTCAATATTTTCAAGAAAAATGCTGCTCCTAGATCTGTCAGTCACATACAACAGTCCCTTAATGCTATCTAATATCTCTTTTTGAAAACTCCTTAGATTCAGAGCTCTGCTACTGCAGTAAGCTTGAAGGTTGGGAAAAACAGCTTTTTCCACACTCCTGCAGGACAAGATACGCTATGTGTCTGGATCGCAGTGGAAGGGTGTCATCTGGAAAAGAAAGGTTCACCAGCTGACCCTAGCACTAAGGTATGCTGCACTTCCACTATCTGAATGATCAGGAAACCGTAAAACTGTCAAGAAATGTTACTATCTCCCCCAGTCCTGAGGAGCCGCCCTACGGTGGCGGGAAGCCGAATGAGCCCACGTCAGCTCCGAGTGCGGAGGCTGCTCAGTGTCACAGAGAGATGCTTCTCCCTGCTAGGAAGCATCCGTTGTGAAGCAGAACAAAACTGTGCTGCCCATTGATTCACACCCAAGAGATTTCTACAGTGAGAGCAACATTTTTGTCACTCAACAAGTGGTCACAGAAGTCATCAGAAAACAGCAGCGAGTGGAGGAACAGCTTCCAGATATGCTGCATGAGTACAGACCATCACGATGATCATTATTCTGGATGACTCCTCTAAGCAGGCATTATACACAGGTCCGACGAAGCCTCCCGTCACCCACAGCAAAAGTACGCGTGCCCTGCTAGACAGCAATAGCACTCATAGCAGCTCCTGTGACAATGACTACCGTCGTAGGGAGCCCACAACTCTTCCCTTGCCTTTTATTTCACCCTATGCGTGCACTTAGTAAAGCAGCAGCACTGTGCTCAGCAGTTGCACTTTAACTTCCTACCTGTCGCCGCACACCAGAAAACAGAAATCAGTGAAATTCAAAAAGCCCTAAGGCAGACGTGGTCCCACTACATTATAAGAATATATTGAGATAAAAGAACTGTGCCAAGACAGCACAAACACAATATTACCTAGAGTCCCAGCACAGAAGTCTTACAACTGTGATTTCAGATCCCCACCTCAAGGAATCATTGGGATTTAAAATCCTACCAAAAGGTAGTAGCAAAAGTACAATTAGCAGAAGACAAGTTTATTTCTTAAGTGGTAACAATAAACTAGTGAACCGGCTCAAGTCACAATGCAGAATCGTTAGTGAGCCTAAAACAGATGGTATCTCATTTTTAGCTATAGGCAAAATGCCAAATGACATGACTAAATAGAAAAAAATCCCTATAGTATTGCATTTTTGTGCCTATTGAGCATGGAGAATGAAAGGCAGGAACATTTTTAATAACCTTTCTTTGACAAGCTTAAAGCCATTTAATGCTGAAGCTTGTCCTCGACATAAAGCCAAGAGAATAGGCCTCCAGAGAAAGCTCACTGCTGCACAGCTTCACCTCCCAGCAAAACACATTATGCAGCAAAGCCACATAATACTTACTTTCCATTAAAAAACCAGACCCACACTGGCTATCGCGGTAGTGACCTTTCAATCCGAGCTTCTATAGTATTTATTGGCTGAAAAGTTGTTTCTATGAATAGCAATTGTCTGGTTTAAAAACTGAAAATCTCTTTTCTGTTTCAGGGAACAGCATTTGTTAAGGCAATAGAGTTCAATGAAAAAGCAAAGGTACCTAAAAGTAATCAAATGCCATGTACTCAATGGCTTCTACAAACAACTACTCACACTTGCAGTGGTTTTGCCCATACAGCAATTTTCATCGGAGGACCTTAAAGTAATTCCAAACAAAAAGGCCCTCCACATGAAAGTATTCCAGACATGAAGGCTTCACAACACCTTTGAGAAATACTTATATGACAGATGGGTTAATTAATTAAATAGCAGGCCAGGCTCTGGACTTCATTCTGGCCCATTTTTTGCTCCTTTGACAGCAGGAAGAGGCCAAAAAGCAGCTCAATCTTTCCATCTCAGGATTCACCTGGCACAGAGAAGTCTCCAACTGGCACCTACTTAACGCTCACCTGGGGCAGGATGCCAAGAGCTGCAGGGACACTGGAGCAGTACTACCCTACAGCAGCAATTGCCCAGCTGGTGGATGGCCCATTCCAGGCTGCAAGGAGGAAGGCTGGATGAGAACAGCACCAAGGCTGCAATGATTTATGCCGGTACTCAGACCAGGATACAACTTGCCCCAGAACATGAGAAGTCCCATTTTTGTGACTTTCTGCTCTTACAAGATCAGTCTAGCAGACACAGGGAACAATTCAGAGGTTTAAGCCAAAAAGACAATGATTTGTCCAGGTATTACACCGTGATTCTTTGGTAGAGCTAAAAGAGCTCAGCATTTCACAGTCCTACAAAAAACCACCACTCCTAAAAATGTATGTAGTAAAATATAGAAGAGAATCAACTGTATTTGGGGAATAAAAAGCTAAGAAATATCACAGTTAACAGAAGGTAATTTTGTAGACCAAATGTCAGAATTAAATTTTGATTAGCATGTTAGGTTTTTTCCTAGTGTCATTTAAAGAAGTGGCACTAAATTCTGGACTAACTGAATCCCCACTGATTTCACTGGAAATCAGTGTTGCCAAATCCTGTGATTTTAATCCCAAGTCTTGAATTGGTGATTTGTTGTTTATTTATTTGTTTTTTAAAAAATAGAATCTCATATAGTCATTATATTAAATGAGAAATTTTTTTTCTTTTTTTTTTTTTTTTTTAAGGGATCTCAACCCTCTGGGTGTAGGGGGGAAAAAAAAATCTAAAGAACAGAAGCCTTAAGGCTCTAGCACAGAAGGGAAGTTGAAAAAATAAAAGGTATCAGTTTAAAATACTTTGATGTTTAAGCCAAACTTGTGATTTCGGGTCCAGATTATAACTTGTAAACACCAAAGCTGCAACTACTGAGCATTGTAATAAATATAAAATGGAACAGGATTTTGTTTTTATGCTGTGCATTTTATGCAGTTTATGTATTATTAATCATTCCATCAACGTGGAAGAGGAAATTCCCAAAAATAACCTGTTAAAATTGTTTTTTCCCAGTACAGGATCTAGTGTCACTCAGAACTAAATTAGTATTTTAGCAAACTCTTTGCTCCTTTGAGCTCCAGTTATTGGCACATATTTTGCCTATAGATTGTATTTGTTTTTCAGAGGTTCTGGTAAGAAAGAACATTTATATAGACATTGGGCATTTAGCCCTTGCATTAAGGGTTTCATCTTGTCTCAGCTGTTTCATTTTCTTTTCAGCAGCCCACAGTGTCCCTGCTATAATAACGATGAGCTCCTGGTTCCTTATGTTCCTTTTCATAAGGACAAGAGAGCACTGAGGCTACTTTCATTCAGAGCTTACTGATCTCAGTGAGTGTTTCATTTGACCCTTACTGCGTAAGACAACAGGAAACCCAAATACCGCCCTCCGCCCACCCCCAAAGAAAGGAAAATCCTGTGGAAAAATTATCAATCAATTTCTTTTGCAGCATTGTTTGTTTCAGCTATACACGATACGCCCTCTCGGTTCTGCCACACTGGATCAGAAAGGGCAACACGTTTTACTTTTCAATACGAATGAAAGGGATTTAAAATAATGTTAGACATAGAGGCAGTGGAGCCTGATGTAGCCCCATTAATGTGAGCATATGTACAAAAGGTATGTTGTAGTGAAATTGTTTTTCCACTTCAGTATACGTTATTGATCACTTTTTTTTCACCTGCTGTAGTGGAAACTGTAGCAGAAGATTATCAGATTCAAATGACCGTGCTTTATCCTATTACTAATTTGCCTTTTGATTCATTAAATTACATATGCATACTGCACAGGGTCATTTCAGAAAAGCACTTTAAAGATACCATCTTCTGTCTTTAAAAGTATCCTATAAAACAAGGTTTAATAATAAGCAGCACTTCTGTTTTTTCAAAAAATACATGCCATGCATGTTTATGATGTATTTAAATTTCTCAATATTATTCACTGTATCAACTAACTAATGTATTAATGGCTACATTGCCTTGTGATCAAGATATTGCTGTATCTTAACAGAATCATAGATTGATTTAAGTTGGAAGGGACCTTTAAAGAACATCTAGTTCAAGCACCCTGCCATGGGCAGGGACATCTTTCACTAGGTCAGATTGCTTAATAAACAAAATAAAACTGGAAATCGATGACAAAATGTATCCTCCTCAACCTGATTTTGGATAAGGTAGACTTCACAGGAGACAGAATAAGAAATATTCTTACTTAAGCTGTGGAATGTCAGAACAAGTCATGGCAGTAGGTCTGAAACTTCATTGGACAGTACCCTGCTGCTCATGGTATTCTACCGTGCAGAAAACTGGCTGCCAGAGATGCCTCGCAGCAGACCAGTTGTCCTCCCTACGCCATCACATGCCCTGCTCCAAAGAATATTCATTTTAAGCTAAAATGGTGTTCCAGAAAGCTAGCTAGTTTTATATAACCTTCTTTTTGGAGACAGCAGCTCAACTAGTCCTTATTTAAATGCAATGGGAGGTTTTATTACAGGGAACTTGCATAACAACAGGTGTCCCAATGGGCATGGCATCTCCCTTAATAGACTTATTTTGTCACTGGCTCTCATGGGTGAGAACATTGGCCCTTCCACGTCCTTACGGGTTCCAGACAAAGTGCCAAGTGGTTCTGAAGGCCCTGCTTTTCCGTATCGTTCCATTTTAAGCGTGATTCCCAACCTCCATCAGCATTACAGCAGGGTAGTGAAACTTATCACTGCCTCCTTTGTAATTACAAACAGATTATCGCTCTCCAGCATTCCCAGCCTCTAAAACTCTCTAAGATGCAGTTGCAGCATATTTCCCATCATATTAGGAAAACTTAAGAAAAATCATGTACCTGGAAGTCTTAAGGAAAAAAAAAAAACAAAAACCAAAACTAAAAATTCTTGTGCCTAGTAGGACTGGCAAGAACATAAAGGGGAACATAAGTGTTGCCAGTGACCTCGTGAACAGTAGCTTTTAGAGACAGAGCAAGAAGGAATGGGATGAAAGATGGGCCAGGCTTGCATCCACCCCAAAAGCTGATGAAATGACTTGGCAAGTAAGAGGAAGCATGACACAAACTGTGCAAACACTTTAACGCTTGCATACAGGAACTATAAGGAAGCATTTTGGCTCACAGGGACTCCCATTTCTGCATGACCCTTTCATCCTTCTTTCTAACAGCGGAGAGGATAACAGGGACGCAATCCTGCCTCTAATGACATTAAAACTAAAACAACAAAGAGATTAGCCTAGTATTTTATTTATTTTTCTACATCTCAGGCATTCAAAGAACAATTTTCAAATATTAAAGGTATTGTAACTATCTGTTTTTTCTTGTGTAATATTATAGCCAATTTGTTTTTTCCCTGTTATTTAAATGTCTCTACTCTGATATATTGAGCTTCTGAAGTTACAAATGAAGCTTTTACAGTATTTTTTTCCCCTTTCTTCTCCAAAAATGTAATGGATTGTCAAATTATTTTACTCCTTTAGGGTTTGGTTTTTTTGTTCAAATATAAAAATGTGTTGGCACTGTATTGCACAGATAATGCTATAACAGCGGAAAAGGCTGGCAAATAAAGGTTTTTAAGAAGGTGCTTCACCTACCCTATTACTTTGGAAGCTCCAAAAATTCCTGCAGAAGAATGTAACAATATCAAAGTGTCTTCTGGAATATGAATTCAAGATAAATGTCTTTGTATTGCTGAATGATGATAAACCTTTTCTCTATCTCCTGGATTTCTGCATTATTTGTTTTCTTTCAAAAACAGAGGCAGCATGAGTATATGCTGTCTCAGATAATTCTCAGCGGAAAAGAGCTGAAATTATGTGAGTTCTGTTGTCTACCTCCTGGAATATAAATCTGCATTAAAAATTCATTTAGTCTGTTCACTTAAAGTATAAGGTATATGACAAACTATTCAGCAATCTATCTGGTAATTGTATTAGATACCTTATATTCCCTCAAAATGGCCTATTTACTAATGTAGCTGGTTATGAATCTTAGAGTGATAAAACACAGAGCTAGATTCAAACCAAGTCTGAACATCATATTTATTCATCATGTTTGATTATATATTGTACTAAAAAAGTTAAAAGGTTAAGAATCTTGAACCAATCTTCAGTCTTTCTTTACCCAAAAAGTACATGAATTAGTTTAGATATACCTAACCTTTTCCCAGATTGAGCTGTTTCTTCCCTGAAGTTCTGACCTACAGTTCCATTCTTAATATAAACTTGCTATTCTTTCCCCTGAAAAAGTTGAACTATTGAATTTTCAGTCACCTGTGCATTTTTCTGTTGTGAAAGAATCAATTGTGCCTTTAGTTTAACCAACACACGAGATAAATCAGAATAGTAACACTGAAGAATTTTTTTATGCTAAACAGATTTTAACTGGTAAGTTAAAAAAATGTAAATACAAATGTTTTTAGTGCATTTTTGTACATTACTATGAATGTATACTGAAGCTAACAAGATATACCCAAAAATACTGTCTTCCCCAATATTTCAGCCAAAAGGATTGTTTCATTAATTAATAGTATTTTTGTAACATTTAAGGATTCCAAAGCATTTTGCAAAAAATTAATTTGGATTCACAGCTCTCCAGTGAACAAGGAACATATTAGCAACATTTTATAGGTTAAAAAACTAACAAACCAACAAACATTAACTAGTGCATGATCTCACAGAAATCCTGCAACAGCAGAAAAAACACTCTTCATCTGTATTTAAGACTCAGTTATAAGAATATCATTTCAACACTCTCAGAAATGGGCTAGTGGCTACCTTACATGCTTATATAAACATTTGCTCAGCAGCTCTGCTGGTCACTGAACGGGCTTGCCACACAAAGTTATTTTTTTGCCATGAATCCTTACACAGCTATGAAAGACCAAGGTCCCACACCAAGAAAGAGCCGTTTGTATGAAAGGTTCCTGAACAATCACAGTTAATAAATTGCCCCGAAACCACGAGGGCACAGCATGAACAAAAACTTTACAGGTGTGGAACAGATTCTAGCAGAGAATCAAACAAGTGGTGAGTGGAATTTTCTCTACATTTGGCAGAATGTTTATAGAGAAAACACCATGGAAAGTGAGAAAAATTCAGAATACCGAATGTATTTTCCAAGTACCTGTGCCAAGAGTAGTGAAAATTTTGATTATTTACTGCATAGATGCTTGTCACATGTAGAAAACCTATGGCAGGCCTAACGTGATCATATCAGTTTTAAGGATTATTATGCTGCAAGCATGAACCATTATTCTTTCCTGTTTACTTCAATCTAATAAACAGACCATCTTATAAATACAATAAATAGAATCAATTAAACTTACTGACAAAGCAATACATCTATTAATGAACCTATAAATTAATGAAATTAATGAATGTATCAATAAATTGCTACATTTACTTATAAATATATGGATATATACACAAATAAACTCAAATTAATTTTTTATAAATAAACATTAAACATTTTTTTAACCTGAAAACTAAAAATAAAAGCTAACTATGAATGAATTTTTAAATTTGGATTTCCTTAATTTTGTTTCCAAAATGAAAATAAAACCAAGTGTTGAGAACTGCTTATTTGCATTGTCTTTAGTCAACAGGTACCATATGAATAAGAAGAGAGACATGCCT
>VYZW01051292.1:16966-34435 GCA_013401315.1 Balaeniceps rex
GGCTAGATGTCTATTAGTCAAAAGTGATGTTAGTCTATCCTTAGGTTTCCATAGGAAAATGAGACCAATACAGAACAAACTAAATCAAATTCTGCCCAAGTCAGAAGACTGACTAGCTGATAGAAGAAGGTTTTTCATATCTATATTGCCTACAATTCATTTTTGTAATTCTGTGGATCAGCATATTATCAATATCAAGAGTTATGAAGTAGTGTTAAACCCAGAGATCAACATTATGTGAAAGAATGCCATTTGAGGGAGACAGGGAAGTGTAGTTTGCTAGCAGATATCTTGAGTCTCCCAGATGTCTGAAAAGAAAGAATACATCATCAGTCAAAACAGAAGCCGGGTCATGTACTGCTAAACCAGAAACTGAATGCTCTTGACTTCATGCCAGAGAGGATGCAGTTCATCACAGTTCCACATACTTAATCTCTATCATTGAGCTCAATACTGTGAAACTTTAGAACAACTCTTCTGCCCCAAGGAGTTGATCATTAAAATTAACAAAAAGCAAGTCATGTAGACAACGCAGTTCAAAAATAACACACCATATTTTACGATATAGATGCATTAAAAAAATTGTAATTTGATATTCAAACTAAGCACTAAATTATAAGGGACCTTAAATCTGCAAAAGATTAAGGAATCTGTGAAAGATGAAGATGCTAAATATTCTCTGATGTAGAAACATGCCAGCAGGCAACTCCAAGGGAGTGGCAACATGCAATTGCTATTGACTTCAGCTGTACAAGGATAACTCACAGCTACTTTCAAATTCTCCATCCGTAATGTAGTTTTGCTCTTCCAAATATACAAGAATTGTGCAAGAAGTCACGTTCTTAGTGTGGACAGACCCTGTAGAAACAAGACTCTGTTCTCCCCAGTTAGGGCGTCACCACTGAAAAGTCCACTAGACTATCCAAGTAAGAACAGAAACATCATTTATTATGACATACTCCATAACAGGCAGCCGTCCTAAAAATTTCACTGAACAAAAACTGGGAAGAACTCTGTGCTATAATCTAGCCTACAGTGAGCGTTTCCTTGTTCCTTCATCACCTCTTGCTATAAACCATCAGCAAGAGTATGCATTTTACATACTTGCTCTGTACAAAGCAGAGTAGAGGATGACACAAGATCGTTCCATAGATCTCAGATCACTAGCTATAAAAGGACAAATAAATGAAAAAATAGGTCTGCAGGCCCTGCTTCCCTAACGTCAGATCATGCCAACAAATAAGAAGTCCTGATACTATTCACATATTTTCCTTGGGTATAAACAATTCGTAACTGTGCATTCACCCAGCTGCATGCCAGTGAGCTCATAATTTTAAGATGTTTGTACAAGCACAGTACAGCTGGGGATCTTAAAGTATTTATAATGCAGCTGAGAGCTGAGGAGTTTTGAACGGTTATTTGTAAAACTGCAGCCTATGCAGAGAGATGCCAGGCAAACATCCCTTGGTGGCTGTGTCCTAGCCTAAAGATATGAGAGATTATTCATCTCTCTCAAAATGAGTCAGACTTGAAAAATGCTGCACGTTGATACCTAAAAGCTTAAAAAACATTTAAGACAATTTTGTTCTTTAAATTAATGTTTATTTATTATTTTATTCAAATAGAAACCTCAAAAAATAGGCTGAAATGACCTTTTTTTTTTATAACTTCATTGACTCATATCAGGCCTGCGTTTGGTCCTCAAACTTTAGAGGAGTAGTAAAACAAACGTGACATTAGTCCACGCAAAGAACTTCCCGATATGCACTGCCATGCTGGTTTCTAATATAATACCATAGGAATTGAATTGTGAATGGGACACATTTATGACAGACAGATACTGACCAGATTCATACTGAATGTCTGATAAACAATTTACTGAATGTCAGTAAACAATTTCATGTTACAAGTTATTAAAAAAGAGCATTAAAACCTGGATTACTCTGACTACTCTCCACAGTACATCTTAATACTTATTTCTAGCAGCCTACTTGTGTGATACCTGATTTCTTACATAAATTACTATAAGCTTTTTGTTCCATTCTTTAACAAATGTTCCGAAAGCCTGAGCTGGAAAGACGTATAATGGTTTCCTGGAAAAAGAGAAATCCACAGCAGGTAACAATGCAAGATGATCGGGCTTGACAGGGACTGCGCCACAATATGATGTGCTCCAGTAACCCCCACGCGGTGATTTAGCTCAGCAAGCCCCTTCATTTTTCACTTCCAAATGCCAAACTACTACAGAATAACTACTACACAGATTTTCAATTTGGCAATTTTTGTGAAACAGGGAAAGGCTTACCGTGAAGCACATAAAGGCCAGAACCTCAAAATAAAATCTCTGTGTATCCATTGCCATAAAATCAGACTCACAGATTTCAGTTTACACCCCTTTTAAAAAGTGAGGCACCCAAAACACATCTGTTACTCTCAAAAGCTTTTCCCACAGTTGTTCATGATTTATAACACCTATCATAACCTAGTGACACAATTCATAAGTTACAGTAAAAAAATGCACATATAGACAGTAACCTATCCCAGTCCTAAACAATGTATTTCCTGCTGTTGAAAAGTTTGGGACTATGAGTTTATCTGCACAGCAGTACCTGAGATTTGCAAGAAAAACAGACGAGTGTACAGCATTTTCTTTTATTATGGGTGCCCACAATTATCAACTATTAATACATAATAATGACTTTACCAAAAAGGCTAATATTGTGTCTGGCTGGATGGATAAATTGTCATCTCTGAATGCATCTTGTTTTTCTGCTGAAAACTGCTGTGGACTTTCTGTGGAGTAGAATCTCTGGTAGGATAAGTAGACAGATGCTTGTGGCCCATCTCTTTCCCCCTTCATTCATGCTATTTTTGTACAAGCAGCATAGGTGGCGTGGCTTGTCCCACCATCACTCTTCTCTCAGAATTTCTAGGGGGTTATTCTTTAATTTTTACTTTATTTTCAATAGGTATTGCATTTTCTTCCATTTATTAAATGACTCTTCACAGGACAAAGAGATCTCCCTTTTCTGATGTTCACTAAAAATCTCAATGCTTGCCCGTTATAGGACACCCATGTTGGCTCTACACCTGATTCGAGCAGTCTAGTAGAGTGTCTCTCACCAAAGAGATGTTTTGGAAGGGAAAATAGGAGACAGACTTTAGAGCAATGTCTAAACAACATAAAACCCAATAGGCTGGACCGTATTTGAAAGTGTACTACGAAGATAAGATGTACCTCAGTCAACTAGCATTAAACAAAAATATACCAAAGCAGCTTCAAATATTGAAGGCACAACAATCTACTGGCATGCCTCAATATGTAAAAATGATGTTTTTTCCACAGATTGTGTTAGCTTTATCAGGTTACCATAATACAATTCAAACATCCTATTAAAAGGCAGGCTAGCATCATTGAACCATACCAGTTGGCTAAATGTGGCAGGCTGAAACTGTTTAAAAGTGCCAGTCGACCCTGTAACCACACATTTCAATCCTGTTTAATTTGATTAGAACAGAACAATTGAAAGAGAAATCCTACTGCTAGAAGTAATGTATTTAAGTGCTTGTCTGTAGAGGGGATTTTGAGAGCTGTACTTGTACAGAAGCACAGCTAAACTGCTAAAATCACACCAGTGCAACTACCCCAGGTTAATAGTTTCATTACAGAGTAAGAGTAGCTTTATATTATTTAAAATATTTTTTAAAAGATTCAACATGAATTAAAAAAAACCCATAGGAACAGAAGTTAAGGGAAAAAAGAAAAAAAGTCTCTGAAAAAGATTGTACATACCTTTAATCACACTGATACAACTATGGAACTGAAAATTCACACCCTGCCTTAGACTGGTAGCACAGAGACCAAATCCCAAATAAGGTACAGGATGTAAGATGTGCCCACAAGGTACTCCAGGGTACCTGTCAACATATCCTCTCACCCTATAATAAATATGACATAGCTTATCCCTTAACGAAAGTGAGCCTGTCTGTCTCGCATCTGAGAAGGACGAGGCCAGCAAATAAGCAGTTGCCACAGGACACTTGCCATGCTCCAGAGTCACAGTGACTTGCTCAAGCGCCCATATCCAAACATGATGAGCCCTTAGATGTTGACTGAACACGTGGCATGATGTTTGAAAGTACAATTACAATAGCTAAGAGCAAGTGGCCTTTGTGGTGAAGATGATCCCTTTTTTGTTCACAGTAGGAGTTTATAACGTAGTTATAATGTTTATATACTCTACAAACAAGTTCCTTCCAATCTGTCCCAGTCAATGGTGTCAGCTCAAGACCTTAATTTAAATATATTTAATGATTGTCTTTTCCATAAAGTAAGATTTTTTCTTATGACCAGTGTCACTTATGCAAACAAAAGGCATGTAAAAAGTGCCCATGATTTCTTTTGCATTGCAGTATCTGGCCACGGTGCAATGAACTTAAGTTGTATTCCTGAACTCAGTGAGTAAAGAATGTTACAGAATTAGTTCACCACCCACTAAAACCAATTCAGACAAAATACAGATTAAGAACATTATTTTTTACCATTCAATGGAAGAGAAAGATACTACCTTAAACCTTCACTGGGCCAGATCATTAGCTAATAGAGCTGTAGCCTAGCCATGTTTGTTGCGGTAGAGGTTGTTTTTCAACAGGTGAAGGCCTCTTCCTACATCTGTAATACATGACTTGTCCATACCGGGTTTGTGGAGCAGATTTAAATTCCTGCTAAGCTTAATTCATCTGCACTGAAGTAAGCTGTATCTGCACAGCACAGCTCTTTGTGACAATGTGCATTCTATTATCAATATTGAAAGCATATAAAGTTCAATGCTCATTAGGTCTTTGTTTATAACATTCTTATGGACACATCTCTACTCTGTATTAGTTTGGAAGTTCTCCAGTCATCTCACACTGGTTTGTGTCCCAGCAGGACAGACCCTTCTGAAGCCCTCCAAAATTCTGATCTCAATCCTATTTAAAACAGCTGCAAGCTGCCAGAGCCTTCTCATCAAGGCTGCCCATAAACTGAACAGAGAAAACACTCCGGGAGTACCCAAAAGGCTTATTACATTATGGCACGCGGATACAAAGGAAGTAATGTGGAAAGAAAAAAAAAAAGAAAAATAAAAAGCCTTGCAATCTGCCAATATCAGGAGGAAGCCGAAAGTTACAATCAGAATTGAGGAGAGATACTTTATTTCAATATTGTAGACTTGAAATAAATAACCGTGAATACTACCCACAAGTCCAACAACTCAATGGACACAATCCACAAGAACAGAATCCATAATGATCCAGCACTTAACAAACCTGTGAGGAATTCCAGAAAAACCCCAACAAAATGTGCATTTAGAGATCTCTTAGAACATGAAAAGCAAACACAGATGGTTCAAAAATGCAGAGGATTCCTCCAGTCTGAGTAAGAGGAATTAGCCACTCTGAACTGGTTCTCACTTTGCTCAGGAATTGGCGCAAAGAACAATACTATAAAATTATGAAAAAGTGCAGAGGCAATTTCTGAAGATCACCAAAAGGCATGCTGGCTTCCTCAAAAATACAGCAAAGCTACACTCTTCCAGCACAGCAAAACAGCTTCCCTGAAACAGCGCCTGCACCACAGCACTGAGGGCACTAAATCTCTGCTCAGCACAAGCTGCTGCCTTCCTCCCCCTCCACAGCAAACCTCGGCCCCCAGCAGCAAGATCAGCCGCTCTGGCACCCACCTTTCCAGCATCAAAACATCCCAGCCCTCCAGGTTACCTGTGACAGCCACCCAGCAACTACAAAAGGCTTAATGAGTTTCAATTAATGAGTACATTAAGAAACTGTTTGCTCCTAAATTTTTGACAACTTTATTTTAAAATGTGATTTCATTATATTTGCACTTCTAATAGTTAAATATCCTTCAGTTTTGGATTTAAAAAATATTTTTCAAGTATTGACTGCTTAATAAAAATTTAATATAAAAATTATATATACTTCATTATCTCTATGTAAATATGTGCAAAAATACTCTCTGAAATGTTATAGAATTAATAAGGAAAATATTATGAGTTTAATAAAAAGTGCATTTAAAATTGCATAACTATATCCCTGTAGGCAAGTGGGAATATGAGGCACTGACTGCCTGGTCCCTCCATTCTGCTCAAGGGAATCTCATGTTACGTACAGCATTCCAAAAGCCTTGGCCCTTCGGCCTCTTAACCACTGCTGAATACCTCTTTGCCTTCCACAGCCAGGGGAAGGAGTTTCTTTTTAGAGAAACTAAACTAAGTTAGGGGATGCATCTTCACGAGCTCGAAGAACCACAAGTATTTTCATGTTACGATTTTAAAAAGAAACATGCAAATTTTTCAAATATATGTTTTAAAGACAAATAACGTTTTCATGCATCCACGCAGGGACAGATTTGCAAGGAGCTCCTGTATTCGTGTGGGCACTCCAGCAAAGCAGTAGGGAGCAGCGCTCCCCACTGCTACCACATCTCTTCTGTAGAGCACCCCACTATTGCCCAGCTTCCTCCTCCTTCATCTGTTACTCGTGACAGCAAAGCTTGGAAACAGAAACTTTTTTCCTGCCTCCCCTCGTCACATTACAGAGAGGGGGAATCTAGCACAAAGTCTTTATTTTTTAATCCATATCTTATTATGATTCACATAGTACGATTCCTTAGGAACAAGACCTTGCCACTGAAATAATTTCAGAGCACATCCTTATAAAAGCTATAACTTAGCAAAGCTGAACTATCAATCTTCCAAAACATACTCAGGCAAAAGGTAATCAACTCTATGCGTCATGTTAAAATAAGCAGAGAAGGAAACATTTTAATTAATGAACTTGAACATTTGAATTCATCATGGGGCTTACAGAAAGGAAAAAAAAAAAAAGAAAAAAAGACAAATTACTGTTCTTGGTAAAGACCCCAAGGAAATAAAACAAACAACATTTAACAGAGCTCAATTTTCATTTGTCACTGAAATAATGAATACTAAAATAATAATTAAATGCCCTAAAGATTTCTATGGTAGCTGGTAATAACCATATCATGAACCACCTAGTAAATTTTTCCTTTAAGATTCCTTAGCTGTAGGTATGTTGGTTTAGTGGCCTGAAATAACTATGGTACAAACCCTCAATTATTTTCCTGCTTGTATATCCACCATACATGGCTGCCTAGGGGTCTGATTAGTGGGCCAGCAGTTCTGACTTGAGGATCTGCTGCAGCTCTGCTACCGCAATATCCTTTGACATTACCTTAAGCTGCACGGTTTTACTCCACTCTGCAGGTCAGGCCAGGTGACCCGAGGTATCTCTGCAATTAGCCTGGTACCCAGATCAAGCTAATAACCACTACCACCAGTTGGCTAAAGCTCAGCCTGTCCTAACATGGACTTTTTGTCTTTTTGCACTTAGGAGCACACAAAGACCAAGCTTGTAAAAGACCATGAACAACATCCATAGCTGTGCAAGCATTCTGACAGAGGGTGCTCCCTTCATCTCTCCTGTTGTCTCTCGCTCCATGACGCAACCGGGACCTTGAGGCTAGCTGAGCACCAACAGCACTGTTGCAATGCAAGTGACAGCAATGAAAAGATTAAAATATTGAGGGAGAGAAAGGAAAAACTAAACCAAATACTCTTCTGACATCTTCCTCCTGGCTTTATGGGAGCAACAAAAATTTTTGCTTACGATAGCTACTGGATTTCACCATCACTAACGAGGATGCAACTTTTCTGCCATGGTGTTTACCTTCAGTAAAATGACTCTGTCACTCACTATTTATGCTATGTAAACATTATGCTCTTAAAGGTAAGAACAGAAATTCTGCTTTCATGTTCTGACCTGCATAACTCAATAATTTTATTCCAAATTTGTCTTTGAATAAGTTTATTCTGATGAATCGGATAATACTTTCTTCTGGTTTTTTTGTCTGTAGCTGTGAAAAATTTGTTGCTTAATCATAATGTAAAAACTTTGCATATAAAAGTTTTATGAAAAGCAATGAAGATGCCTCATTTAATGCTATACATACTTTGTGCATATTAAGTATATGAGCATATATTCTTGCCAAATACTGTGCCAATTACTGCTTTCTACTTAAAAAGCAGAGTAGCAAGAAAGTGAAAGCATTTGAAGATGGTTTTATATGTTGATTTACTCTTCATTTAAATAGACAGAAATCCACCCTGGGAAGAAACAAAAAGGCAAAGAAAGAAAATAGAGATAGTATTGACTATAGTAATTTAAGAAGTGACAAAAAGTCAACATAATAAAATAGAAGAAAGCTCAGCTACAACGTTATAGCAGGATAGAGTCAAATATATGAAATAACCTAAGTAATCTAAGTGTGAAATGCTAAGAACACATACAAAAAAAGCCTGTGCATTTGTTAAATAATTAAGCTATTCTTAAAAGGCCAGTTCAATACTAAGCTGCCACATAAGATCTTATTTTAGTTCTAACTTAAATGTTTTAAGTGAGAATAAAGTGTGAATAGACCTTATGTTGCCTTTTGCACAAGATTAATTTCACCCTTACAGCAAAATGTAGAGAGAAATTGGCATTCTTTAAAATGTCATCCTGCTCATCCCGTTAGAGCCAGCCACCAGCTTCTGTCAAAAAAAAAAAAAATCTACATCCAATCTTTGCAGGTTTTTATTCATGGGAGGAAAGGGAAAGTGTAAATCAGTAGAATAATTAAATGGGTTAGAAAGAGAGAAAGTATAATGAGAATGACAGAAAAAGACATCCTGGAATTACGGGGGGGGGGGAAGAAAAGAAAAAATGGAAAAAGTAAATTACATGTTAGCTGCAGCAGCTGCGCCCAGCATCCCCGCACAGAGCTGGGCAGTGCCCACTTGCGGTCAGGCCCCAGCACCCGCTTCCTCTGCTCCTACCAGCACCAGCCTCTCACCCACTGCCAGGATGCCTTCCAGGTCCACCCCACCTTTTTCCACCCCCTCCAATAAAGACCCCCACTGCATTCATCCAAGTGGATGCTGAGTTGGACTGTCTTGGAAATCCCTGTCTCCAGCCCGTGGTGTGGCAGGTCACCTGCTCTCACCTGGCTCAGCCTTTCATACCCGCTGGGCTTCCCACTTCCTCAGCAGACTCGATTCCCTTTGCTAACTTTCTGCCCAGTAGCGGACTAAAAACTGGCCTGAGAAAGGAGAGACCACTCATCATACAAAGCTTCTGCCATGTACAAACAGCATCCATCCGAAATGGAATGAAGTCTGATTCTGATAAAAGCTCTGTATCTAAAAACAAGCGTTCTCATCAACTCATTATACCTACCAGAACTGTTACCAATTACTTTCATCAGGGGGACTGCAGAATTAGTAATCTAATTTTCCAGATCATAAAAACCTCCCTGGATTGTACCAAAAGAAATATTTGATTTACTCTCTCCTAGAATCCTTTTGTACTTGCGCCTGTGCATCCAGAAAGAACATTGCAAGTTCAATCAAGATATTTTAGAATAGAATTTGAAGCAGAAATGCAACTTGGCTTCAAATAATCTGGTTTTACTGAGGTATTCTGACCTGGAAACTTCCTTATTTGACGTGGCAGAAAGAGCATGGTAATGTCCCAAAATACAGAGCCTGGGAAAAAAACCCTCTGCAAAATAACTCATATATTTAGATGACCACCTGGGCAGTCCTGTTTGTGAAGTCTGTACCTTTCTTCACGTCAAGAGAACATGGATGAGGAAATTTTGACCCTTTCTAAGTCAACAGATACATTACTGTTACTCAACAGAGTCAGGATTTTGCTTGTAATTTAGGTCTACATATTTTTGTTTCCTGACATATAATAACAAAATACAGGAAACCTAATGAAAGCAGTTGCTTGCTGTTATTGGGGTGGGGGGGAAGACTTTGAGCTATTAAGTCCTTTCCATACTGGTCTATACCAGTGACAGCAGAAGAAACAGGGTTCATGCTTAATATGTCTTTTCTTTGAAGCATCAGTTATTTTACAAATGACAATTTCAGAACAGATATTATTAGATATTTCCTGTAAATAAAGATCTACAATGCAAGAGGAACCAATGACCCTACCTGCCGATTTACAAAGCATTCAGGGTAGCACACAATCAGGCAGCATTAAAACATAACAAAAAACCTGAGGCCATTTTTGTGAAGGAACACTCAAGAAATCAAGGCACAGAAATCAATGAAAAGACCACTAAGGTTCCATGGGGATTTTCATGTACATCAGTGAAATGGCATTAAATTTCTACAGCTTTTTTTCTCCTTACATCTCTATCACCAAAAATTCTTTGTGTTAAGAATACTTACAACAGGATGACAAAGTATGTGTCTGCACAGTTACATACAATGATAGCAAAGTAAATTATCTAACGAGTCCATAAAACAATGTTCAAGTATTTCAGATAATCAGGTAGTATGGCTGATGGAAATCAGCCTCATTTTAACATGTCCTGGATATTTAATATTATAAAAAAATCAAACCTGCCTTTTTCCCATTTTATTTGTGAGAATTGAATGGTTTTCTCAGAATTTTTTTCCAGATCAATAGTTACTGCAGAAAATTATAAAACAAATATGCTGTTGCTGGCAGCAACCACCTACTGATTTTACAGCATGGAAAAGTTTCACATTACAGTTACTTAAGAACTCCGTGTGTGGGTGCGTTTGTTTAGGTGTGAGAGAAGGCTTAATTAATCAGCTGAAAGTTTATCAGCAAACACACCTAGTACTATTAAGTTCTGCTACAAACTTAAAATAGTAGTAAAGGCAGGAAGACTTCACCTTCATCAGGTTACACCTATTTCGGTTATTATAGTACTGTAGTATATAGTATAGTATAACAGAAATCAAATTTTAAAATATAACTGTGAAATTTTAACAAGTGTCAATCCTGAAAGTCTTGAACTAGAACTTGAACTAAGTCTTGAACATTAGATCAATGCCTTGTGTCGCAAGCAGTTCCACTGCTCAGCAGGTGTGAAAGAAGCAGACCTATTCTCCTCTTTTATTTATTAGATCTATATCCTTCTCAGGTCATCTTTAGAAGTATTTAGAAGAATACTTTAGAAGAAGTATTTCTTCTAAATGGAAAATGAACAACTTTGTTTTCAAATTATGAAATGGGATTTTAAAAAAAGGAAAAGGACTCAACTGAAGTGAGTGCAATAACGTACTTTTGAGAATAAATCTAAGCTGATTCAGCAAAATATACTAAAAGTTACTGTCTTCCAGCCTATCACAACTGAAATGACAACATGGATAATTCTTTAAGACAGCCCAGCTTGTGCACCTTTGCAATGGAGTAACATGAAAGAAAAAACTCTGTTCCTTTCCAATGCTTTTCACCTAACCACAATGTCTTCCCATTTTCTAAACTGTCGGTCAGGAATAAAGAAAATACACCCCGAAGCGTGTACTTGAAGAAAGCATAAAACACTAATGCTGCCAGAAGAGATTGCTGCGCATATCCCCTACCCCAGCCATATGTTCCCACATATGTATCTTCCACCTTTGCTCTAGCACACATACCCTTGAGCTACAAGGAGAGCCAGAATGGAAAACAATTCAAGTGAAACCTAAGGCATGCTAGGCTAGCAGGGCCTCTCACCCACATAACAGCGTGACTATGCAAGCGCTTTGGTCTCCCCCCAACAGTGGGCAGGCAGGCCAGGCCACCGCCTTCAGCCGCAGTAAGGCTCGTAGGTCTGTGGAAGCACGGCATTGCTGGGCTGGAAGCGTAGCCGACGGAAAGTGCCATCCTCCGGGGCAGGAGAGGAGCCGAGCTGCTCCTCGCAGGGACACAACAGGCTGCACAGAAAAGGTACCAAAGCTGCCACTGGGCTGGCACAGCTCAGTGCCCAGCGCCAGTTCCCAGGTGGATGAACTAGCTGTGCACTGCTGGCCTCCTCACTGCCACGTCTTGGCTCCGGCTCTCTAGGCTCAGAAGCAGCCACTCCCGATACGACAGAGACAATCAATCCTCTTGTCCTTTCATAGACCCGTGGATAGATTTATTGGTCTTGGTAAACCTACTTCCAAGAAGTCAAATAGTGCCAGTGGTTTTGTACCAGCAGGATACTCTCAAAAAAGCAAGCAACACCCCCAAAAACAAAGAAATAAAGCCCTAATGGAATGAAACGGTCCAGTAATCGTTTTGGAAGTGAACCAGTGAGGGTATTTGGAAAAATAATACAGGCTGCCCATACAGAAATAAAAACCGATGGAACAGTAAAATGCCATCACAGAAAGTATATCTAAAATGATCATCTATTTTCTCTCTCAAGAAGTCCGATTCTAAGCGGGTGTAACTTGTCATAGCTCTACGGCAATTCTCTATTAGCTGAAACTTCGGTCCTTGAATCCTAGAAATTCATGTCTGAGAAGAGAGAGAAGAATGGAATTCCATATATGCTTGAGAACACCAGCATTTTGGCTAGTAATGGAGCTGGTTCCTAATGCTGCGTTTCATTAGTAAAGCTAGAGGAAAAAAATAAAAACCAATGACTGCCTCATGAAAAATTAGGAGAGAAGTATTTTATAAACCTTTGTTAGTTTAGCTGTTATGAGGCTATTGCATAAGTACCCCATACTAATTTTATTGGCTCATAGCACATATAATTTGAAAGTATTATGTTACCTGCATAAACCATACATATGGTTCAGAATGTCAGCGTAATCTGTCTGTGGGAATGGTAATGTACGGTTCTGGAATAGAGATGGTATACATAAATTATGCAAGGTATTTTCTAATCCCCACAATATTTCAAGGAACGGGACAGCCATTATGTAACAAGAAATGTCTCCTACACCTTTCTGACAGATGGGACACAAACATTATTGCTTTTCCCCATTCCTTCAGGGCAGGTCACCCTCTCAGTTCACTACAGTAATGTGCCACTAATTCTGAAGGCTTCATCACTCATTCAGATTTCAGCATTTCATTGTGGTGGAAAAGCTACCATTTTCCATTTGCTTCATATGAACTTAATTACTTTTTACCATAGGAGTGCCAAAGGAATAAGAAAGTCGCCTAGATGAAGTTTACAACAGTGTATGTGATGAACAATTTTGTTGGTAATACCAAATAGCCGTTTGCTTTTTCTTAAAAGTTGCCCGAGAACTGCTGTGAAACATCCAAAACATCTTAGTTTCATAATTAAACAAGGACAGGTCTGTGATGAGACCCAGGAATATAAATAGCTGCATCAAGTGGTCAACTGCCACAAACTCCCCGTGTCACTCTGCACAAGTCATTTGATTTCTCTGTACTTCACGTTTTCTTTTCACTTGACAGACTGACCATGCTGATACTTACTTTTTTTAGAAATTTATTTGATTAAAATATACAACTGTTGTCTGATAACTTTAAAATAAGTGTATTTAAAATTTAAACCATGAATTTCACAATCCAGAAACATGATTCAGCAGTGAAAATACTGTTACACTCTTATTTCTCAGTAAAAAAAACAAATAAACCTGTATGTTCAGAAGCACAGGCAGGCCTCTAGATTTAGATTTCATAAAAATGGACTCAAAATAAGTATATCAAACAGCATGGCAATTCATATAAGAATATGAAAAATCTTATTTTTACCATTACATTTCAAGAACTCTCTTCTTGAGACCAGTTGCTTTAGTCAGACCAAACCATTTTAGTTATGCTGTACTACTGCATACGACAGGCTCAAAAGGGGAGACTAAAAGAACCAACATTTCCAATCTTGGCAGTGACAATTCACACTGCAAAATATGAAGCTAAATACAAAGAGAAGTTAAAACCAAAGGTCTCTTCTAATCTTGTTGGAAAAAAGTTCCCTTCAGACCTTAATCAGTAGCTGAACTTTTTACCTCGAGTACATGTGCAATGTTCACCAAACACTGAAGTCATGATCTTCAGCGTAAAGAGCAAAATGCCACTGTGCCTGAAGCTTTTGTAGTGACAAGGATTCATCAGGTGTGTTACGATTGCATGTCACAGCTGCCAAGATGATGAAAAACCTTTGCATTTTAAGAGGCTCTGTATTTTAGGTTTATTTGGATACGCCTTCATGAAGGCTGAAGGAGGAAAAACTTAATTCAGCATATGGGTTATTTTTCTGTAACTGGAAGACAGCAAAAATCTTTCTTTTACCTTTTATGTTTTTATCTATTATTTTTAATTGCTGTTGGAGGAAAATTACAAGATTAACTTAAGGACATCATCCCAACCAACACACACTAATTCTAATTAGATTCTGAGAATCAGAATAGTTTAAAGCTGCCTCTTCTGCTAACCCGTACATTGCTTTAAAATAACAATTTCTGGTTCAGCTAACCCATTTCCTGAGCCAACTCCATGGGATATAGGTTTTTTTCCCCTCAGATATCTTCTAAAGGGAGTAATGATTTGTTAACTTGTGCTTATCATACTCAAACAGTAAGAAGAGAGATAAGACTCATGCTGTCATTTCTTCCAATTTATAATGCAAAAGTCAAAATATGCATCCTATAAATCATTGTCTTGATTTGCCATTGCTTATAATTTGTTGAGTCTTCTCATTCACTGCAAACTAGCAATAACCATGGTAATGCAGTTATGCCATGCATTTCTGGTATTATACCTTTGCAAAGCAAATGTAAAAAGGACTGAACAAAGCACATGGAAAAAAGGCAATTGGATTCCATGAGCTCAAAGAGTTTAGAAGATCATCATATCAGTTAAATCGTGGTAGAACAAAACCACATGCAAGCGTTTAGAGACTGCTCTCTAATACAATGCACACATACACAAAGAGGTCCAGTTCACTGAAGCACTACAAATCAAAATGCAACCACTTTCATGTGCTTAAAGTGCTTTATGAGGAACTGGAAGGTTAATGAACAAGGCAGCTTTAATTGCTTTTTTTCTAAATACCTGGCCAATAAACTAAACACAACTGCATTTAAAAGCTCCATATTCCAAAATTTCTATAGTAAACGTTCTTCTGCTGGAATTTTCTATTCATGGAACTGGACTATAAATAGGGATACAATATCTTTAATAGATTGCAGACACCATACTCTTTTCAAATATCCTGACTTTGCTAGCGGCTATAATGACAACAGCAAAATAGCTGAGATACCACTGGGAGCAATTTGTCAGTGCAGTGCACAGGGTCCAGCGTTTTCCTGTTGTAATTAGTGGCTAGTGCATGCTCACTATTACCTGAAGTTACTGTAGTAATTCCAGATTCAACCATATGTCCACAGACTAGCGGAGTGTGCATGTGTCTACGTTTGGCTAATGTACCTTCTGTAAATTGTTCCTGTTAGTCCTTTGCAATTTATTTCATGTTTCCAACAACAGTCTTGAACTGGCAGTGTCAGCGACACGTGTTTTTGACATTACCGAGAACACAGACAAGAATGATTTATGCCGTTTTTTCCCTTCTCAGATTGAACAGGTATAAAAATTGTCATATGTAGAAAGTCATAGGATAAGGAGAAAGTTTTTCTAAAACTTGACTTAGATGGAAGGTGTGAAGATGAGAGTTTTATGTTACCAGAGTTAACACCTTAGGAATCATTCCTCAGCTACTTAAAAGAAACCATTATTTTTTCACATTATAAATTCCTTACATAGGAACTCCTGCCCTACACGTTTGTACCGTCTTTCAAAAATAAGTGCAGCATTTCTTCCTGCTTTGGTGGCGATATTGAGTGTTACATTCCACACCAAAATTCGGGCTCTATCTTGCTCAATTACAGCCAGTGACAAAAGTCCAATTATATTCAAAAGGAAGCAGTATTAAGCCTGATCCAGATAAAACTTATTTTCTCACTTTTACTGGATGGACTCCAATAGTCTTAAGCAACGATTGCTTCAAAAACGTTACAACTGCAGCTTTCATCATTCTGAGCCACGTGCTCTACGCTATGCTCACCACTTACAGAGCATCAGGCTCACGAGGTGTGACAAACAGCAAGATGCAGATTTTCACAGTGGGAAAGGACACGCACCGGCATAGCCCCCAACCACTATTTGGGTGAGACGTTCTACTGTGCAGATAAACCGGGTTTTTTGTCAAATTATAAAGAGCAAAAGTGGGACAACAGTGGGAGGAGGCAAGATGACAGCAGCTCACGCTCAACAGCACTGTTGCAGCACTATGAACTCTGTGCAAAACTCGCACAGTGACTTCATGCTTCACACCCAGTATCCCCCTCCTGGCCTGTGCCGTGCTACCGCACACTTCAACGTGTCAGTTGACTCTGCAACAAAGAACAATGTATTGGCTCTAGTAACAGTGGCAGAGGTCTTCTGACAATAAAAACCATTTCTCTAGCTATATCTGTCTCCTTGGGCCTTGAACTATAACCATGCATTTACAGTAAATATAATTTGCAAGATGAATGATGGCACATGTCCGGTTTAAACCTGCCCACTGTGCCACCTCTGGAGGCAGCAGTCTCACAGGCCTGCTACTGCCAACAGAGCCAGGCTCTTTGCCTCACACAGCAAGAGCTTGTACTTAAAAAAACAACCAAAAAATGCCACAATGCTATCGGTACTAACAGCAGGATCGTACTCCTGCTCATCTTGAAGGTCTGTGCTGCATCATGGTCTTGCGCTGAATCTAGGGTGTTAAATGCATCACCCAGGAACATACGGCTTTGAAAGCAGCCACACATCTTCGCAAACCTTACATCCGGAAGATCCAACAACCAATGTAATAAATTGTTGCTTCTTTGCTTATTTTTCATCTTTTTTTTTTTTTTTAAATCCTCACTTTTTCCCCCTAACAGGCTATAGGATTTTCACTTGCTTGGTCCTACTTTTAGCCAAGAAACTTTTATTTGAAATAAAAAAGCATATTTTAGGAAGACACAAAGTCTCTGCAAAGGACTGCAAGCAAGCAATGAAAAAAATCACAAAAAGTGTTGATAAATTATTCCATTAAGTTGATAATCTTACCATTTCAAGCTTTCACCTCCTGCTGCTGGATCTTATCTGTGCTTTTTAGGTTAAAACATGGTTTGGCATACCATTTGAAGGTGTGGGGGTTTTTGTCACCTTGTTCAATTTTGGCTCATGCAGTAACTGACTTGTTATAAAATTCATTTAAGAATAGGGGAAAGTATTTACTGGACTACTCCAGTAGTAGTAAGAAATTCTAGTTTCACATTATAGAAATTATTTTCTGCACTATGGTCATACTGGCGTTCCCTTAACGTGTATTATCTTTCAACCTGAACAAGTTTTTGTGCACATTTATGAGGAATAAAAAGGTGCTTATTGCATTTGGGAGGGGGAAAGCATACCTGTAAACAAAAAAGCAAAAGACTTAGGCAAATTGGAGGTGAATTCAGTGCTCAAACTAACTTGAAACAAATAAACAAATGATGGGTCAGATCATTTCATCGGTAGAATCCAGCAGAAAGTATCTTCTTACTCAAGAGTGAGTAAAAAAAAAAAAAAAAAAAAACTCTAAAAATAAATTAAATGATACCTTTT
>VYZW01051292.1:36795-49616 GCA_013401315.1 Balaeniceps rex
TTGAGACTTTTAAAAAAGTATATAGGTAAGGGAGAACAAACACTTAATTGTTTCCAGGTTGTCTATCATCTCTTAATCTGAAATTCAGTACAGGCATATAACTGATTAATAGAGAATGATGTGTTTGGTCAAAATAATATTTAATCCCTCAAGAGACAGATACAATACTGAGAGCAAACAGCTTGTGAGAAAGATTTATATTAATTATTAGCTGATAAAAAGCTATTTTTCCTGACCATACTTGTGATTATTCAAGTCTATTTTATACCAGGGCACATAGGATATTGTTCTTTTGCTCTCACCTCTGTAAGAGCAACCCCTATTTATACAAGCGCAGTTTCCTACCCTGCACACACAGCTACATTTCTCATTTACTACCTTAATATTCTTGCCTGTTAAACCATTGATCCAAGCGGTCATTGGGGAACACAGAGGCTGAGTGCTTTAGCAGAGCAGCCAACATTAAATCAAAGGTCTTTTGATTTTTATTTTTTTTTAAAATCACAACATTCACAGACCCAATGCTGTCCCCAGCAGTAGCAAAGCCACTCAGTTTTGGTGAAGGGGAAATCTACCCTTTCTCCAGGGCCTTCAGAAGGGGGCAGTTTTCTGCCTTTTCTCCTCACCATCCCCACTTGCATTTTATTTATTTTTCTGTAACTCTGCCCATCAAACTAAATAAGCTTCTCAAGCAGATGATTCCCATGCTAGTGCTCTTTGCTGTATTCTGCATGCCGATGGTGTGGGGCCTTCACTGACACTCTGCAACTGGTCATTCATCCAAACTGTTCACGAGGAATAGAATTTAGCTTTAAATCTTCCATGTTTCAGAAACAGCTGAACTAAAATTAGCCATACAACTTTAACTTAGCTTTCTAGTTAAACAGTATCTGAAAATTTTACTGCTGTATGATCAAATGTTAGTCTGCCTTCATGATCTAAAAAAATATTCTCTTACGTGCAACAGAAAAAAAACCATCACTCATCATTGGCACTGAAGAACAAGAACATTAGATCCTTATTCACCTAGTTGCAGGGTGGGCGAAAGAAACCTTGCGTGCAAAACAAGAATTCATTTTAATGCTTTCTTGGACTTGACATTTCAACTGGACATTCTGAATCTGACACGTGTTCCTTCAGTCACAATCGGGTTCATATATTCATCTGAATGGTACCAATCTGCTTATACTTTTTTCCTAAATGAACACCTAAATTCTACACCATTTATCCTTGCTCAAGTATCTAGATACATACTGCAAATTACTAGAAGAACATCTAATTTGTTTTCTTCTAGATTTTCTGTAGTAGGGTTATTACAAGGTAACAGACATTTCACAAGAAAAATAAGAAAAAAAGCAACTTAATATCCAGACATCTCCTAGTATGTCCCTTGTGGAGAGTTACAGTACTGTTTGACAAAAGGTAAAGTTTTCTCTTTACTACTTTAAAAAAAAAAAAAACAAACAGTGGTAGCAAAATGTATCCATCTTAGCTATTTATTGGGCAAGTAAAATCCTCCTGATTCACTTCACAATCCTTACCAATCTTCTGAAACAGTACTATATAAAGTTTCTTCAACCATCATTTTAATAGAGAAAATAGCAAGGTCTGTTTCTCTTTATTAGTAAAAAAGGGAAGAAGGTGGTAGGGGAAGAGGCTGTAGTCTGTCATTTCTAGTATCGTACTTCCCATGACAGTTGAGATTGTTTAGGTCAAGAGTTTGCAAATTTGGGCTGCAAACCTCAGCATGCAAATACAGAGGGAGGAGATTACAGACATCACACTTTTTCCTTTCCTGTTTACACTTTTATTAAAAATGGACTTCAAAAAAATTTTAATTGAGTGTCATTTGCACAGCTACCTGCCAAACTCAATGAGCATGCTGAAATAATAGGGGATGTGGACTGGTGCATTTATTTCAATCAATGCCATATGGATTTTGGAATTCAGTAATCATGGATCTGGCACCTCTTTATAATGTATTTGGGACAGATTGGAACATTTTTGCGAAATTGCTATAGCCAGGTGCTTCTGCCTCACTGAGGCTAAACTACCTTTTACTATTCAGGTTCCCTATATGGAGAACAGAATTGGAAATCAAGTATATATGGTCTACACTGGCCTATCTCTTGCCTGCCCCTCCCCAACTATTTCTTTACTTTCTTAATAAAGTCATGCTGAAGGGCCTATTACTTCCTAGCTCCTCCAGTAGAAGATTCTATAATTGCACTTAGCTAGTAAAAGGTGTAATGATACATTACTCAGAAATAAGACATCTGTCTTCGTGAACTGAATTTTATAAGAGAAAGCTTAAGTTTATCAAAAAGCAAGACTTGACATAGTGCAAGTACAAACTCCCTACAAGCATCAGATTTATCCTAGAAATAGTTAAAAGCTGCTAAGACACTTAACTCATGGTCAACATGCAGAGTACATTAGGAAACATATCTACCATGACAAGCAAAACCAAGACTTAACTCTCATTGAAATTTGTCAGAGACTCAGGTACCTGGGAACAGTCAGTTTTTAAATAGTTGAGGTCAATTATCCCTCACTAAGGGAAGGAATACCAGCAGCTTCTACCCAGCTTTTCCCATTAGATCACCATGCAGAAGGAGCACTGATAAGGTTCTTTTTTTGTTACTATAACATTTGTAACATTACTGCAACATTTGATATTCACCTTTAACATATAGCTGGGGAGAAGGGAATGACTTTGACTAGTGTCTTTGCGTATATCATTCATCAGGAACCTCTGATAGCAAAAAGTATTCTAACAGACCAAAAAACCTTATGCCTGTTAAAAGCGTTAAGAGCAAGCTCAAGTGAAGTTTCCATACCAAATGCCAAAACTACATAACGCAGGGAACTGTGGCTAGACAACATAAGTTCAAACCTCATGCTTTATACTTCTATGCAGTTTTAAGCGCCTAGAGAGTGTTCATATTCCTTTTGATATCACAGAAATACTGACTCAGTCCAGAGGTCCACTGACATGGTGCTCTCTTTTAAGACTGACCACCACAACTTCCAGAAGGGGGGACAACCCCATTCAAGAAAGAGCAAGACAACTGCCACAGCTGTAGCTTTTAGAATATGTGCATCTGCAGATCTCCATAACATCATTACCTCACTGATATGACGTAGCAAGGAATCTAAAGAAAACAGCCATATTTTTGATAGGAGATTAGCAGCATGTCCTTCTAACTATTTAAAGCGTGCTACCCTTGAGCATCTCTTTTGTTTTAGAAGAGGGGGAAGAATAAGAATTTACATATGTCTTTAATTATTTCCATACAAGTTAGAATAGGCATTTCTTTTCCCAGATAAACAATATTCATCCCCTTGTACTAATCATTTCCATTTCAAAATCACGAGATCCTTCCCACTCCAGTTTTGTGGTGCAGAAATATCTGCCATAGTTGTACACACTATTTTATGTTGTAATACAGACTATTACTTTAATTAGCTTCAATCCAGTTTATACTTTTTAATATCTTGTTTGCTTTTTTAAGCTTATAAGCAGAAGCGAAGCACCTTCTAACCCTTCCTAAAGGGACTTCAGCAACAGAAGAAAGAGAAAGATGTCTCAACTGATCTTGAAAATTTAAGAAAAGCATATTGGCTACAGGAACTCTGACAAAAAGAGTACTCCACACAAAAGGTTAATGCAGACCTCTTTTTGCGGTATTCACGTACATTTCCCCCATCTTCCTTGACTATTCTCTTGTCACACTGCTCACTTTTGGTAATACTAACTTACAGAGCTAAATATACATGAACATGTTACCTCTGCATTACAATATTAATTTTAAATGACAGTGATAAGGTAAGATAGAAACTACCCTGATCAAGTTTTGTTCACAGAAACTGATTAAACATAAAAAACCAAAGAAAAAAAATTGTTATCTAATGAAAAAGTTTGTTGTCCACTCACTTTTCTGTTCTACAAAACAAAAGTAAAAATCGCGTAACAGACTATGGAAAAGGGAAGAAAACCACACGGAACACCCTACATTTTACTGCAGTTTTCTTAAGAAATACTTGCATATTATCATATAATATAGCAACTAATAAAGCCTTCTAATTTTAGAACTTTTCAATAAGCTTTCCAGTTGGCTTTCTCTCACCTTCACTTAGACCCAGGGGCTAAGTCATGTGCAAGAGCTATAGAAGCATGAAAGTGGCCACCAGAGCAGACAGCCCGATGAAGACAACCACTACTAAATTAACCCTGAATTTGGGGTTTTCCCATTTGAAACTCCACCTTCCCTTTGAGCTTTTGGTCAGCCTCCAACAGTTAGAGACATAATTACCATGACCATATGTGCACTGTAATATTTTCTAAACAGAAAACTATTCTATATTTGAAGCAGGAAGCATTTTCTTCATTTTATTAGGTGAGCAGCAAGTACTGAAAAGGAAGACATTTCCCACAGTAACCAGAATTGACAGCACAATTACAAGAAAGCACCAGGCCTCCCTGAAAGACTTCCCATGCAGTCAGAAACAGTGTGATCAGCAGTCACAACAATGCTTGGTTTTCAACCCAAAGTGAGGTACAGTTTGCTTGCCCTTCATATCAAATAGAGTTAAGCAGATTTGCTGGATTTCAGAAGTTTTCATGTCGCTTTTGTGTTCACGCATTAGCGCTCTGCTTCTTTCCTCAGATATTCCTCTACTTCCATCAGTAAGTCAGTCCACACGCTTAGGCCACAGACTTTAAAGTCTCCATCCCGTGCCTTCAGGAGTTTCAGAGCAGCTTGGGTCTGGCCCCTGAGTAGCACAGATCCCCGACAGAGGCAGCTGAAGCGCCCCCTCAGCTCATCCCAAGACAATTCAGCTTTGTCAAGACAACTTTTAACCCACCGTCCCTGCAAGGGGTCATAGAGCAAGTGGCTTCCCCAGCCGGTTAAGAGGTCCAAATAAGGCCTGCTTAACTGCGAATACTGATCAGCTAGGGAGGCAAGAAGGGAGCCTGGGAGGAAAAGGCAGAAGACAGAAAATCGCTCCGGGTTCCCCAGCAGCCAGGAAAGCAGGGGCCCAGCAACTTGTCCGTCTCCTGTTCCACTGGCCTGGTTTCCGTCTAGGCTGCTCCCATCCCGACCCCTGCCTCCGGCCTGCTCAGCTCCACTCCCCTGCCTCAGCAGCAGCAGCGCTGCCGCCACCACCTCGAAGGCCCGGGGCTGGGGGAGCTGCTCCAGGACACCGGACAGCCAGCGCAGCCGCCCCGCGGCCTCCCGAGCCGGCTCGGCCTCCTGCCCCTCCTCCCGCAGCCGGCTCAGCAGCAGCTGCGCCTCCGCTTGCAGCTGCGGCTCCATACCCAGCGGGGGCCGCGGCGGGCCGGCGGGCAGCGCCAGCAGGCGGGAGGCGGCCTTCCGGCGGGCGAGGAGCGCCAGGCTGTGGGGCTCGGGGCCGGCCTCCGCGCCAGGAGGCTGCAGTAGGCTGTGGATCAGGCGGCGGCAGGCGGCGGGCGGCAGAGCGCGGTTCTCCAACAGCGCCAGGCCCAGCAGCTGCGGGCAGCGTCCCAGGTGGGGGAAGCCCAGCAGAGGGCTCGGCTGACCCCGCCGCAGCCGCCGTCCCAGGGCCTCCCGGAGCCGAGGCCGGGTGCGGAAGCGGTCATGGAGGTGCTGGAAATACCGGCCCCACTCTAGAGCCCTGTCCAGGGTCAGGGAGTCCCAGTCCCGCACCAGCGCGGAGCGAGAGACGGCCAGGAGCGCAGGCAGCTGCTCCACTTGCTCCAGCACAGCCTCCATCGCGGCCAGCCCCAGCCTTGGCGCCACCGGTTTGAGCAGAATCCCGCCTCCCGCCCGGAACCCCAGCCAATCCGAACCGGGGAGGGAGGAGATTTGTAACTCTATTGGCTGAATCTGACGTCAATCGGATGCGGGTTGATCTTCTCTTAAAGGAGCCTTTAACCGGCCGCCTGCGTCAGCCACTTGTGCCTAATCCCTCAGCGAAGGGCGGGTGGGGAAACTGAGCCGAATTGAAGCGTTAAAAACCCAGCATGATTAATAATTAAAAAAAATAAATAAACAGCTAAGAGGCTTAGAATAAGGCTTAGAATAATATTCCTAAATACCCCTTCGAAAAATAAAACTTTTCAAGAGCAAACATAGCCTGCCCCATGTTTGAGGATATTTCCCAATTCCTGTGGTACGCCCTGTCCCTGGAGGGCAGCCATGGCCGAGCTCAGCACGGAGCCGAGCTGGCTCCCCAGCACTACCTGCAGCTCCGCACCCTGCCACAGCCAAACCCTGGTCAGCCCACACGGTTGGGCTCACCCTACTGACCTACCAATTAATGGCTTTGTAGCTCATTAGGAGTTCCCTGGGGTATCCGGCCTTTGCTGGGTACCCACGTGAGGCCTCTGGCTGCCTGGAGAGGTAATGGCTAACACCTGCCCTGGCCTTCTGGGCGCTGACGCTGAGAGGGTTTCCCACACAGACGCCCCCCAGACATCATGGTGGAAACATGCTATAACCGCTCCTCTCTGTAGCGAGGAGAGGTGACCCACTTCTCCCTTTCCCGCCTCCACCAGCTGAGGGACAGTATTACATGGCAGCCTAGAGATATTAGGCATAGCTTGCAGGATGCAGCCTACCTGTTGGAGCAACCATTCCCAGCTGCTTTCCTCATGTCTGCTGCCTCATGGCTTCTGCTTAGATGGGGGATGGGTCCTTTCCCTGTGTCCTCGTCCCCAGGACACACCTGCGACGCTCAGCGTTCCCTCACGGTGTGGAAGGGAGCAGGCCGGCCTGGCTTCTGGCAGCTCCCACAGGTGCCCCCTGCTCCCCTGTTCCTGAGGGGGTGAAGCAGCGGCGGGAAGGCAGTGGGGCGCTGGAGCTGGTAGGTTTAGGAGTTGCTGAGTGCTCCTCAGGGAGTTCATGAGCCCTGTGGCATAATCCTGGCCACTGAGCGGGTATGGAAACAGTGGAGGGGCCTGGTGAGCCCCTAGTGCTGTTGGCTGGGCCTGGAGCTGGGCTGCAGCAGTGCCCAGGGTGGGGCAGGAGGAGGGCAGACACCGGGGCTGGGCCTGGCAGGACATGGCGCCATGGCCCACCCCTTGGGTGACGGTAATGAGGGACAACACAAATCCCGCTGCCAGCCTGCCTGAGCAACTACTTTGGTAAGGGCTTTCTGAAAGGCAACACCTGGCAGAGTAAATGAGGTTTGACTGGAATTTATTGCAGGAAGCAGCAACAGAAACCAAACTCTAATGCTGTGAGCTACAATACTGTACGGCAAACCATAATACTCTTTCTCTTATGCAGAATTTCTTCCATATATCTTAGTGCTGGAAATGGTTTCCCCCCGAGTTTGTTACCTAAATGAACTGCATTTTCAGGTGATGGAGTGAGTGTGCAATAGACTCTCAGTAGCAAATATTCTTCAGCTCAGATAGTAAGGGACACGACTCTTGTTGCCTCTGAGTTACACCAGACTTCAAACTAACATGGCTGAAAGACAACAAAGAGGCCTACAACTTGCTTCTATTGCTTTCTTTTCCACTAAGAAAAACTGAAGCAGGTGAACAGAGCCACTGAACCCATTAGAATCCCATGCATCGCTAGGAATGTGCTCAGACCTTGATCCCTGGCCACAGACGCCTGCCCTAAAGGTAACTGCTAGCTGTTGGTGACCAGCTTCTCTAATTCACATCATACTTCCAAAATAAAGCAAAAGAGAGAAGAAGAAAATTCTAAGTAAGGGTTTAATACTGGTTTCCCCTCTTCAAACCCTCTCCTGGACTGCCCTGAATGGTTGTTTAGGAAAGATCTTTCTCAAGTACTCTCAAGAAAACAGAGGTCTCACCTGAGCTCTTAGCCTATTGTTCTTATTTCAGTCATCTATTTAAAAAAACATGGGGTTACAGACTTGATGGTCTAGATCATCTGTAGGTTAAGGGCCTAATACAGGAATTACAGTGAAATTCTACAGCCCTTCTGGTTGAAGGAGCTCATAACGATCCCTCAATAGCTATGACTGTAACGTATTTTAAGGTATCATTCTAAAATAGATTTTTTTCTCCTGAAAAATCTCTTTTAAGCTGTTAACTATTTCTGGAGTAATAAACATAAAATTGGATACAGGTGGCTAGAGATTGGTTGCATTGTTAACAATGGAATTGCTTTTGTTATTAATAAATTCATACTTCCGTATCATCTGCCATGCACATATATTCCAAAGCATATTATAAACTAATATACATTTAAGAGAAGGTGGAGCATGCAAACTGTTCAGTTATGTACAATTGGGTGCAACACTTTGGGACATTTTACTTAATGCTTTACTTAAATGGAAAAAGTGATAGAAACCTGAAGTGGTTGGAATATGATTACGTCTTATGTACTTTGGCCTCTCGGTTAGGTTTAATACAGCATCTCTTTAATTAAAGTGCTGTGGCATACAGGAAGAAAACAGTTTCAGTGAATTCCAGACCCACGTTCTGTTTTAGTGAGGGATATTTTTGGAGGTGCCTATGTTCCATGTCATGAAGAAGAGAAGAGAGATTTCCCTTTACATCAGAAAACTTTTTGCAAGAAATTTTTCACATTATTGTTCTTTTCCCTTATTGGATAAAGTATATGGGTTTATATCTTGTGAATGTCCATGTATGTTTCAGTTGAAAGAAATCAAATAATCACATTTGCAGCACCAGGAAACTAACAAAAACAGGTTGTGAAAATCTAACCAGACTGGAAAAAACACTGAGTAATATGGTATCTGGAATACTCTTGCATGTGAAGTGAGATGGCCTGCATGCTCTAATGGGTCTCTGTAGAGCTGACTGAAAAATGGAATTTCCGCTTTACAAAAAACTCTGAATATTTCAACACTTGGTTTTGTCTCAAATTAGGATGAAAAGTCTAAATATCAGCATTTTTCATCAAGGGGATACAGTTTGACATCTCTGTAATAAAATGGTTCATGCAGAAAGACATTTATGTATTTCTAGGTATTGCAGCTGTATTTGGAGTCTCCAGTCACAACGGGGCACAGTTGATGCATGTAATGAAAAATAGAGCCTGAACTGGGGAAGTTCTGCATAAGAATGCATTAGAAGATGAATTCAAGGAGCAAACAAAAGAAACAAAGTAACACTAAGACAGTTATGATTTATGCAATAAATTGTTACACTACAATAGCCCTTAAAATTAGTAATTCTTTTTCCACACTCACTATTGAAGGAACTCCCTTTCACTACTCCAAGTTTTGTGTCATTATTTGAGAGCCTAGCCAGTCTCAAAACGTGTTTTGGGATCTTCTACTCTAAGTCTGGAATCTATTTATCTGTTGATTGATCTGCTGATGATAGTGCCATGTAGTAATCAAATTAAATTGAACAAACATGGTTTCTTTCTCACAGGTGAATTATTTTCCTATAACTTTTAAGTGTTAGTACTCTTTCTTCTATGATCAGTCTTAGTTCTAGCTTGAGTAGTCCTAGGGTTTTTCCTACCAACAGTAAGATTACTAAGCATCAAAGTTTGCATTTTGTAGTTCCCGTCTGTCAACTTACGTTAAGTCTGTTGCTACCTAATAGCTTTGCTGAGTTCTGCAGATGTTGTTTAAAAATATCTGTGCAATGCTGAGTTAGTTTTCTACCTAAGGAACATCTATGGGATAGCGGGGAGATACTTAGGAGGTAAGCACTGCAAGACTGAGGAGGTGAGGTAGAGAATTAAAGTTGGGGAAGGGGATGGCAAAGGTTGGGTCAGGATATCAGGAGATACGGTGAAAGCACAGAGATGGGGGGGATAGAATGGTGAGTGGATTTTCAGATAGCTGGGGGGGGTGTGCTTTCCTACTTAGCTTGATTACTTTTTAAGAAAAAACCTAAAAGTTCATTTCTGGGCCTCCCATATGTCTTTGGTTTAATATCAGTCTGCTTCCCCTATTAATGACTCTTGTAGTAGTCACTCATACTGTTTTAGGCTGTGTTTGGATGTGTATTTCATGTCACACAAACTATGCAGTCTTCATTTTTTTCTAACAAGAAATGGAACCCACAAAGATATCTTAAAGAAAATCATACAGACTACATGTGTGAGTGCATTCTGTGAAGGGTAGGGAAATGCGTTAAAGTAGAATTTTTCAGCTATTTTTAAGAATTATCACTTCATTACACAGTCTGAGAAGTAACCTCTTTGTTTTGTCTGATTTAAAAGCAAAGAAGAAAATAGAAGAGGGAACAGGGCACATTTTGTATGATAGGCTAGAGTACAGATTTACAATTACAACACATCGGATTGATTAAGCTTTCTGCTATATGCTTCTTTTAAGTAGCTATGATACTGTGAACAGGGATAGCCAGTGTTTCTTGTGTTGTGGGGTTTGGTTCTGAGGGTTTTTTTTTCTTTTTTTCCCCAATGAAGTCTATCTGTTATTTTAATCTCTAAAATGAGCATTAAAATAAGAAAAGAGTCTTTGAGGGTATTCATCTACTGTTGTGTTAAACTGTAGTAAATGTTTCTTCAATACAGCTTTTGATTGATAAGATACATGGCAAAGAAAGTTGTTGAGCAAGTAGGAAAAGTGTCTGTCAGATACAAGATCTGCGAACTCATTTCCACAGCTCCCTGAAAACAAGCCCACTTTTCAGTGAAGCACTGCAAAACAGTTTCACAAGCCCTGCATTTTGTATGAATTACTGTACTGTTTTATCTAAGCTGAGAAGTCAAGTAAAAGATTCATATGAAGTTTTATGGAACTAGCGAGTTTCTTGATTCTGGTTATGGAGCCAGTAAAATTCACCCTGGCAGGGAATATCAGTTTTGAAACAAAATTGGTCAAAGTAGCCAGAAGTCTGGATTCCATTGTTGTATTTTCCTTCCTCTCAGAAGGCATATTGGCTGAAACACGGTTATACTGTTTCTCCTGAATAGAAATTTAGTACTCTGTTTACTCAATATGCCTAGCATTATAAAACTCCAAAATGGTCTTTCCTTAGGTAGGAGGTGTTGTTTCAATTTACAAAAATGAATACATTGAGAGAGATGTATGGTCATCTTCTATATTTCTGGCACTAATACTCACTTTTTCACTGTAAGGAGGTTTGTTTAGCTGCCTCAAATTGTGTGCTAGAAATAAGGTTGCCACACTCATTATATAGTGACTTATGTATGTTGATGATTCTGAACTTGTGGAACATTCTTGTAGAATTTCTTCCTATTTCTGCAACAAACTTTGCAGAAAACTGAGGTTATTAGTCAAGCCAGTACCTGGCAGGCTGTCACCCCTTCCTTAACTTCCGGTGAAGTCCTTAGAACTTTTTTTGTCAATGTAATCTTTCATATTTCAAAAACTCGCAAGGCTGTGGCGGGCTTTTGAAATGAGAATAGAACCAGTATATGATCAAATTGCATAATAAAGGTATCGAACGTACTAATTTGTACATCAGCATGAGCCTCAGACTGTACAAACGGCGTATCTGTCAGCAGGGGTTTTCCCCCTGAAACCTCTTTGTGCTATGCTCCAGTTACGATAGCATGGTAAATCCTGCGTATGCTGACTAGTGTATCAGTGTATTAATAGCAATGCCCATCTGCGATGAGTTAGACCTACGATTTGAGTAATCGATGTCAATGACCAAGCAGCAGTTGTATAATGCACTAGAGTGAAAATTTATTGAAAATCCATGTGTTGAAAGAGTGCTATATGTAATGTATGTCATTACTGAGATAACCTAAAAACCACTCTAATAAGGAATTTTGCTTATATCTGGCTGTAACAAAACTGAGTTTTTAGGAAACTAAACATATAAACAGGCAGACTTTGCTGCCTAGCCCCATTTCTAATTTTGATACTATGAGTCAGGACTATACTAGCAAAGCTACTAAGCTAGGGTATAGCTTTTCAGTATTATAGACATAAAAATAAGTAAAATTGAGTGGCAAATTGTGCCACCTGTTTCTGACTGTGAACAGTTGATTAGAAGGGGTGAAGCTACTGCACACTTACGATGGTCTCTCTCACCAGATGAGCCACATCAATGATCTTGTGCACACTCCAAAACCAGTTGCAGTTGTTAAGCATGTATTGGCTACAAGTAGGTCTGCCTTCAGGTTGTTTGTGCTAATGCATTTTAGCTTACATTTGCTGTGGGATAAGAGCATGCATGCAGTCAGTTAACGTTGCTCAGCTGATGAATGGTAAGGTATTAAGCTGCGTGCTTTGATCACTTGCCATTGTTTGCGATACCTTTTAGAGAGGTTTCATTTGCTGTCTGTTGTGGCTGTGGGTTTGATAGATCACAGCATGTACTGATTAGAGTATTTGTCTACATGCCTTTTTCTGGGCTTCTTTTCCTTCAAGCCAGGAAAATTCTTAGTTACTTCCATTAAGTACCTTTATTATAGGATCAGGTGCCCAAATTCAGCTTTCTGAGGCAGTTTGAACCCATCCCCCCCTTTTAAGGTACCTGTTAAGCAGTATCTTAGAGCTGTCTGTTTCAGAGACCATCTTATCAGAATCCTCTGAAAATAATATTCCATAAAGCTTGAGTCATAAAACACTGGCTATGGCTAAAAGTTTTAAATTTTGAGATATAATGCTGTGGTACTTGTATGAAGTCAAGCATACTAGGACTAAGCTTAGTCTAGCATCATGGGTTTAGTATTTAACAATGAAGTGTCTTTAAGAGTATTAGGGGGGGGAAATCTGTACATTTAAGAATAGCATCTAAAAATTCTTTCCTACTCATAGATTCTGTGTGTTTCCATGACAGTTAAATTGCTGTCATTCACAAGAGTACAGGCAGATCTTATAAACACACTTTCATGTGGGAATTGGTTATATTTTTCACTTACGTAAAAAGA
>VYZW01051294.1:6619-26830 GCA_013401315.1 Balaeniceps rex
TCAGGACTCTGGGATGCATCTCATCAGGTCCCATAGACTTATGTGTGTTCAGGTTCCTCAGGTGATCACGAACCTGATCTTCCCTTACAGTGGGAGGGGCTTTACCCCCCTGGTCCCCATCTTGTGGTCCATCGACTCGAGAGGGGTGAGGAGAGACATTGCCAGTGAAGACTGAGGCAAAAAAGTTGTTGAGTACCTCAGCCTTCTCCTCGTCTGTTGATACTAGGTTGCCATTCTTGTTCATTGGAGGGGTACGCTTTCTTTAACCTTCTTTTTCTGGCTGACATACCTGTAGAAGGCCTTCTTGTTATTCTTTGCATCCCTTGCCAAATTCAGCTCCAGCCACGCCTTGGCCTTCTGACCCCATCCCTACACAAGCGGGCAGCGTCCCTGTACTCTTCCCATCAGAGCAGTATCTTAGTGTTCCTGCTGTTTAAGGGGCTAAAGACAGGCCACCTTCTGATGAAATCCTGGACTGAGTGCGGGTGTCAAGATGTTGGCAGTGGGGGGCTGCAGGAGAGGCTGTGAGGAGAGGGTGGGGGCTGCCCTGTGCTGGATGTGGCTGGTTGCAGCCAGCTCCAGCAGACCCACTGTGGGACACTGCTGAGCCCCTCAGCCAAGCTGGAGATGCCTCAGGGAAAACATATTCAAGAAAGGGCAGAAAGACTGAGTAACAGCAAAACACCAAGTTCAGAGGAGGAGGAGGAAGAGGAGAAGAAGGAGGAGGAGGAGCAGCTCCACGTTGCTGGAGCAGAAACCCACACTGCAGCCCTCTGAAGACCCCATGCTGGAATAGGTGAACATGCCCAGAAGGACTGCAGCCCATGGAGAGCCCATGCTGGAGCAAGGGTAATGCATGAGAAGGAAGGAGTGGCAGAGACAAACCACTACACTGACCATAACCCCCCATCCACCCACACCGCTTGGAATGGGGAAGTAGGAGTCAGGAGTAAAGGAGTGGGGCTGAGCTTCAGGGGTGGGAGGGGGAAAGATTTTGTTTTAATGTTTGCCTTTGTTTCTCACTACCCAAATCCGTTTTAACTGGCAACAAATTAAGTTAATTTTCCCCAAATCAACTCTGTTTTGCCCATGAGAGTAACTGCTTACCAATCTCTCTGTCTTTATCTTGACCCACAAGCTTTTTCAGCCTGTTTTCTCCCCCTACCCTGCTGAGGAGGGGGAGTGAGTGAGTGGCTGGACGGGTGTTTGGCTGTTTGCCAAGGCTAACCCACCACACATCCAGCCCAAATATTTTACTTCCTAAAACTTCTAAACTCAGCTTAAATTTATATAGCTGTGAGACCACAGAGGTGACTTGCTTCAGACAAGACCTTGCTGAGTATGTCCACAGAACAGCAAGTCTTTTTGAAGGATTGGAAAACAGACGTTAATACGACCAAAAAGATCTTCCCAGTCTCTTGCTGCAATAATGTGTTGCTTCTCATTCTTCAACTTATGCAAGGTGCTCCTTTACCTACGGACGACGCATGTATAAATTTATTCCTTCACAAGGGCTTCATCTAATCTAAACAGCAGTAAAGCCAACTGTACTTTTTAGTCTTTAATAGGCAAGTATGACTACATATTTCTCAAAAAATCAAGGCCTATCTAAGCAAAACACTGACAAGTAATTGTGGAGTTTTAGAACTTCCTTCTTCAAACCTTTATAACATCACAACAAAAAATGCATTATAATGCCTTTCTTATATCTACATTTCTCAGTATAAATCCAACAGATGAGATTAAACATATGTCTGTCCAGCCCTTTAATAAATGCTTTAATTCTGGTAGGCATGACCCTCATATTACTTTTTGTTGCTTGCCAGGGGCTTTAGTATAGATGAAAAAGTACAACCGGTAACACTCCCCTGAGTAAACACAGCTTCTCTGTGCATGGTAAATGACTCTGCATGCAGTCTTGCACTGTACACAGTCAGCTCCCTCCGGTCAAGCTAGCTCATTTACAGATGAGCTCTGATAGCTAAAGTAAGCGGTACTACAGGCCAACAACTCAGATGCATGGGACATTCCTCTGCACCCCGTATCAGTATTAGTGAGCAGCAACCTGCATATACACACACGCGCGCGCACATATGTATTTGTATCTGTTTAAATATGTAGGTAGGTGTGTATCTATATTATAGCTGGTTTTCAAGCACAGTGACATACTGTGGTCATTTTCATTAACTTACCTGATCTTGAGAGAGCGCCCCACCAAACGCCCAAATACAAGCAAAGACAAAATACATCTCATAGAGCATTCTGGGGCAATCCATTGGCACATTTTCAGGGGTCAGCAAACAATCCAGCAGAGAACAGAGTGTCTGCAATAAATAAATACATGAAGACAGTGACCTCTGAGTCTTATTCCATAGGAACGTGCCAGGGACCTCAAGAAGATGTTTAAATTTAAGTAGTGAGACTGCAACTCCTTGCTGTGCTTCCTTATTGTCTAGGAGCTCCTTTCAGAGGTCAAAGGCATGAAGGGGTCTTCTGGTAAAATGTACCAAAATACCTTCATTCTACACTACTTAAAGCAAGGTATATGAAGAAGATGACACAGTTCAGGCACGTACATTACGACAAATTCTTATTTTAACTCATATTCTTATTCACATTATTATTAATTGAATCAAATTAATATTAATAAATTATTCAAATTCTTATTAAAACTCATACTCAGTAATTAGTTTTCTCCTCTCATATTGACTTATTTAGAAGCAGGCAAACAGAAAAGTTTAGAATGACAAGGGATATTAAGTAAATTTAAAATGTCTACATAAGGATGTGCAGTATCAGATCGTTTATATACGAAAAAAACAGAGCTCATCTCCATTCTTTAATAATGTTTTATAACGTAGGGCCTCATTATCAGAGTATGAGAGTAACTAGCGCTAATGAATTTAGTGAGCATTTAATTAGAGAGAGGCAGAATGCTTGTATAGAGAGATGAAATGGCTAGCCCTAAGCTACCTAAAACATTACTAACAGAAGCAACACAAGAACTGAGAAGTCGGGGAATTACGTGCAGTGCCATAAACACACTACATTTCTTCTTGTTACAGTGGACTGCTGCAATGCAAAACCTCTGAACCCCTGTGGGTCTCCAAAATAAGGGTCCAGGTTCGATATATAAGAGCCTCTCAACTTCAGCTCTCATACGTTTCAGATACACAGTAATTTTAAGCATTTTTACTCCTGCATAGGACCACATGCTCAGTGGATGTTTCAGAAATACTGTTTCTTAAAATATAAATAGTTTTAATCCTAATGCATACCTGAACCATACTATTCTCAGGAATAGGAGTAACAGTTTTAAATCTTGTTCTGAGTTGTTCTAAGTACGGAGGCACATATTTATCAAAGAGAACAGTCAAGTTAGCCTTTTCGGATTGGTACCTCCTTGTTTCTATCCAGCTGGCAACATACCTGCAAAACAAATTGGAAGGAAACCAGATTTTTATCAGAGAGAAGTTGAAAAAATACAGAATTTCTTCCCTCTAGCTTTGCAATGCAAACTTTTGTTGACTTTTGAGAACTGTTTGTGAATGCCTTTAGTGCAATGCACAAATACTACTGCACTGGCTGTAAGCCAGACATAAGTGCTGCCAGCCTCACAACATTTTTATTTATTCATGCAAAGGTCATCATTCTGTGGCCTTTCTAAGAGCTATTATGACAGCTGAGCACACTGGCATATGGCTATATTCCTTTTCCTTGACTGCATCTTTTGTTCCAGGGAGGGCAGGGAGAAAGGACCTAGATGATAGTTTGCTCCTGCTTTCAGAGGGTTGCACCACCAAAAAGCAGGTGGGAGCAAGGATTCTGTATGTTTTATGTTGTTGAGAACAGACTATTTAAAATACCAGTGTGTAAATTGTACACAAGACTGAGGATTATGTGACACCCAAGTTCAACATAACTTGCATTGCAGATATCTACAGTAGTATACATAACCCAGTCTAGCTGAAAAGTCTGGCTATATGTAGTTGAAGACAAAAAAGTAACCCTTCTCATCTGCTGCTAGGTCCTATCACAACCAAGTCTAAAATTCCTTATCATTATACTAACTATAGCACATGCTTCAGGTTAGCAGCCACACGCCTGTCTATATTCCAGAGGATTAGGCAATTTTATTCCCTGCTCGTGTTCACACAGTATTAGTCAAACACAGTCTAAACAGATTATTTACTCACTCACTGTTATTTTATTTGGACAGTTTGTTGCCTACTGTTTCCATCTCTACATTCCTCTGTTTGCTGTGAGAGATTGTTTTGCCTTCTCTATGTCCTCACCAGTCCTCTGATCCTCATCACCCTAGCTGGGCAGTTTGTACATTATTTAATTAAATTCTACTGACAAGATTTCTCTGGGAAATATGTGCACTGAAGGCTTCTTGTCCCAATGGCACACAACACAGACAGAACTGACTGAAATGTTGATGACATATTGGAACGCTGCAAAATTGGATTTTGACATGAAGCAGCAGTAATGATGCTTGAAAATAAAAACACCAACTGACAAATGTTAAAAAGATTCACTTCTTACTAAAATTTGTAAGAACTGTTTTGGCTCAGCTCAACATATACAAAAGGAAAAGATCACATTGGACTACTTCAAATTAATGCATTGTGCCCTGACCAACTAAAATCCCTTTTATACATGGAAACCCATGTTCTTTAGAAAACATTGTTCTCCTAATTAATTTGCAAGAAGCATAGATATAAAACAAGCTAAGAGAGCAGTACTGTGATCTAAAGGAGTAAGAGAAACAAGAAGCCAGGCTGATGTAAACCAGTGTCCTTAACAGTATCAAAGATGGTGACAGTTATGAAAAAGCTGTCAGAGAAGAGTAGCCAAGCTATTTACTTCTTGGTACTTCTAAATTTGCATTACAAAAAGCAGACAGTCAGTTCACTACTTGTATTGGGTTTGCATGGCAAGGGTTTGGTAGTGGGGGGGCTACAGGGGTGGCTTCCGTGAGAAGCTGCTAGAAGCTTCCCCTATGTCCGATAGAGCCAATGCCAGCTGGCTCCAAGATGGACCCACTACTGGCCAAGGCCAAGCCCATCAGCAACGGTGGTAGCGCCTCTGGGATAACATATTTAAGACCGGGGGGAGGGAAAAAACCCTGCTCAATTGCAACTGGAGAGACGAGTGAGAATATGTGAGAGGAACGACTCTGCAGACACCAAGGTCAGTGAAGGAGGGGGAGGAGGTGCTCCAGGTACGGGAGCAGAGATTCCCCTGCAGCCCGTGGTGAAGATCATGGTGAGGCAGGCTGTCCCCCTGCAGCCCACGGAGGTCTACGGTGGAGCAGATATTCACCTGCAGTCTGTGGAGGACCCCATGCCGAAGCAGGTGGATGCCTGAAGGACCCCATGGGAAGCCCATGCTGGAGCAGGTTCCTGGCAAGACCTATAGACCCGTGGAGAGAGAAAAGCCCACACTGGAGCAGGTTTGCTGGCAGGACTCGTGACTCCATGGGAGACCCATGCTGGAGCAGCCTGCTCCTGAAGGACTGCACACCATGGAAGGGACACACACTGTAGCAGTTCATGGAGGACTGTAGCCCGTGGGAAGGACCCATGTTGGAGAAGTTCATGGAGGACTGTCTCCAGTGGGAAGAACCCCATGCTGGAGCAGAGGAAGAGAGTGAGGAGGAAGGAGTGGCAGAGACAATGTGTGATGAACTGACCGCAACGCCCATGCCCTGTCCCCCTCTGCTTCTGGGGGGAAAAAGGCAGAGAAAATCAGGAGTGAAGTTGACCCCAGGAAGAAAGGAGGGGTGGGGGGAAGGTGTTTTAAGATTTGGTTTTATTTCTCATTACCCTACTCTGATTTTGATCAGTAATAAATTAATTTCCCTGACTCAAGTCTGTTTTGCCCGTGACAGTAGTTGCCGAGTGATCTTCCTGTCCTTATCTCGACCCATGAGCCTTTTGTCGTATTTTTCTCCCCCTATCCAGTTGAGGAGGAGGAGTGATAGAGCAGCTTGGTGGGCACCTGGTGTCCAGCCAGTGTCAACCCACCACACTGCTGCTTTGATTAAGCAGTACACATAAGAGGGGAAAATAAAACACTTAACTGACGGTGAAATTATCCAAACTGCATGTTTGAGAATATACATGACCACCAACTAAATCATTCCACTATTATCAGAATAAAAACTAGAAGGAAGAATTAATAATGGAATCTATTCCCATTAATCTTCAAGATGTATCTTAAAAATGCTAACTAATGCCATCAGATACTCACAGATTCCACCCCACGTCCTGGGTGTTCAGATAAAGAATACCAGCTCTGGATACTGTAGCTGGGGTAGCAGCTCTTAAATGGCGTACCTCAAATAGCAGCCACATTGACAGAGTCATGGGGACACGTTCATTGCTTATAAGGGTCAGAACCTAAAAATCACCAGTAAATTTTTCAGCAAAAGCAAGCTAAGATAAACTGTCTAACAAGAACATGATCAGGGCAATCATGTGTTTATTATAGCCCCACAAAGGAGCAAGGATTATCTGCAACACCATGCACATACATTATTTCTTGAACGTAGCTAAACAAATTTTATTTGAACATGGCTATAGTTTTTTACTTCAGAAACACAGAGGAGGACAAATTCAAAAGGTTTTACTTGATCTTGTATAAATTTTTCAGTTTAATTCATTCAAAAGATGACTAGCCTACTTCACCAATGTGAGTTCTCCTGCAAGCTGCTAAGAGCGGAGGAGGTAAAGTCTCTCTCAATGTCAGTGGAAATAAACAGAAAATTATTCAGAGCAGGAGCCTAAACTTAGGTGCTCTGAAATGTCCCTTGGAAAAGCCACTTTCTGTTCATTAGCTAAAGTTAGGCTATGTGGCTAAGACAGGCACCTTGCTGAGTAACCAGAGGCCATGTCACTAGATAGGTTTAAGTTCTTAAGACAGGAAAGCTTAAGAGAATGGGCTAAACTACAGTCACCTTCCTAAGGTTACATTCAGATTTTAGATTTGGATTTTGTTACATTACAGCATTTCAGATAGCCAACAAACTTAGTTTAGCTGTATAATTAATAAGAAGAGAATAAGAAGTCTGGATGCTACTGCTTGTTCTTAAACTGACTTATTTAGATTTCCTAACACTAGCCTTCTTTAGTACAGTGATGCGAGGACTTCACTCATGGAATCTTAAATCTGTTTTACTGACAGGCTTTCCAAATACCAGTTTCAATAATCTTACAATTGACGTCTTGAATTACATCAACTCATACACTAGGAGGCACAATCACCCTTACAGTATGTGTAGGCTACTTTAAGTCTTTTTGTTGTACAAAATATGCAAGACACAATGTGTTAATCAGATACTGAAATATCACTTAACAATAGTGAAAACCAAAGAAATTATAAGAACGGAAGGAAAAAAAGGAACGCACACGGCAAAGCTATCTCCATAAAAACAAAGGAAGAGGAAAATGTGAAAACAGGTAGAGGGGAAGCCACTGTATTTGCTTCTCAATAGCTCACCTTGTTATCATCCATAACAGTGTTGAGTGACTCAATCCACATAGGATCTATATCCCCATCTAAAACTAACCATTTTGGCCCCTTGTGGGTAATATTAGCTTGCTCTCTCAGAAGAGATGACAGGAGACCTGCAAATTATATTTCAATAGAACTCCATCACTTTAGTGCTTAAATAACAACACTGCACAGTAATTAAAACTTCAGAAGACTTAACGCATCACTGAAACAAGAAGCTTTTGTAGCATTAAAACCATGATTTTTTCCTTTGCTTGCTTATTAGGTGGTTATTCAAAGTAAAATAAAAAAATATTTTCAGTGAACACCTGCTACAGCAAAATGACTGCATTTTATGTAATAATGACCTATTTCTGTTTTGATTACAGGAGAGTATGTTATTAGTCTTAATGATATGGAGGTTTCATGGGTCTGGGGAGAAAATAACTCTCCCTTTAAGGCAGCTGAATCAGCATCGTTCAGGCTAGTACTTTTCTGTCTACTAGCATCCTGCCCTGCCTCCAGTCTTTCCACAACCACCAGTGCTCTGCACCCACGTCTCATTGCATCAAAACACAGAAAAACGCAAGAATTCAGTCTCTAACACCTTCTCTGAATTCTGGCATTGTCCATTTCTGATGGAGAATGATGCCTCCAGGAACAGGTCCTAGTAAGAACATGTGTGCTACTTGCCATCTTTCCATTCTCGGGTTGCATGGTGTATAAAACCGAACAGTTCATCAGCTGTCAGAACTTTTGGGTTAAGGTCATTCCAAACCGGCTTTTGTTTCATGTTCACGTAAGCGTGATGCAGAACTTTCAGCACCTGAAGAGGAGGAACAGGCTGCACGTTAGTGATACAATTTTGATACAATAGGAATCTTTGACTTTCTTCCTGAACTGGGTCTCTGACTGCAAATCCCTGCACTCAGTCAACTGTTCACCTTGATTTACTCACGGCTCTGTGCTAGTTTAGTCCCAAATTTCCATTAAGCCTAAGGATAGAAAAGCAGACTCCCATTCTGAAATGGCTGTACTCTGCACTCGAGCCTAATAGAAAGTGTTAAATGGGGAAGAAAATCCACGCAGCTGCCAACATTTAGTAGCAGAAATGGGCAAGCATTACCTATTAGAAGTATTTGTCTAGTGTTTTGCCAATATATTCTGCTATTTCTGTCTAGAAGCCTAATTAAACCATCCTGCTTCTCCTTCCAGAACAAAGTATTACTTAGTCTATCTGTCAAACTGAATGCTCATTACTTGGTGCCACAATTAATTTTCCTTTGGGACATGCAAACAACACATAAAATGTAGAATTTGCTTGTAACATTTGAGCTTTGCCATTGCACGTCGTGTGGCTGACTGGATGGCCTGAACAGTGTGTTATTACACTGCAGCCTAAGGCAAAGGCAATATGCAGAATGTTTTCTACAAGAACCATGGCAATTTCTTTACAGGGTAAGACAGAAAACATGCTGCGTAGGTAGGCAGGTACCTTACTCTTTCCAGTCCCTGCATTTCCAACGACAAACACAGAGCGACGCACTGCCAGTAGCTCCTCCAGCTGAACAACGTACCGCACAGAAGGGATACACAGTGAGCGCCTTTCCTCTCCTGTTGTCCTTCTTATTACAGAGACACAATTATTCACAAAAATTATCTCCCCCTCCACATTCCTGTTCCCTTTAACAGGAAAAAAATTAACTTACACCTTCTCGGCAGATTCACCTCAGCTGAGCTGATGTTGCATCAAGCAACATTATTTGTCTCCCAGAAAATGGGAAGAGAATTGGCTTAAATTAACGAATGCAGTTACCCCAACAAGTGAGAACAAATGCTATTTTGCTAGACAGCCCTACAGTCCAGTAGGATTGTGCTAACCCAGGGATACAGAACAGTTATCACAATTTTGCCATCACTTTAGCAGAGTGAATTCCACACTCAGAACTGTTGTGCAGCTATAATTTGGTAAAATACAAAATCAGTCCACTAAAGTAATACATTTCTTCCAAATAAATAGTTCTGCAAGCCACAGAATGAAAATAGCCTGGCTGCTTATGGATTTCTCTCTTAGCAAACAGCACCCACACTGATTTTCTAAAGTCCAATAGGAACAAGTCCATGTTCCTCAACACTCGTCTTTCGATTCACCCAGCTAGCAGGAATCAAAATACTGTATAGAAGGCTGATTGCAAAGTTCATAATACCCCAAGGTATAGCTTATTGTCTTTCACCTTTCTGTCAGGATAATGGAACAAGATAGACAAGAGGAGAAAATCCTTTATAAATCCTGAGATCAGTCACATTTAACCAGCTTGGTTATTTCAGTTTCCAATATACCCTAATAAAGGTAAGGAGTGTGCTATCGCATACAGCGGGTGTGGATGTTCCTTGAAGGAGAGTGGGAATATACTTTCTTAGTAGTCCAAACAAGCACACTTTTTATTTGGTCTGTATACTAACCAGGGTTTCCAAGTTCCATCTTTTCACCCTGTCTGTAATTCAAACTAAATTTAGTGTTTAAATTTAGCTTATAGATAACTAATTCTTATGAGTATACATGCATACATACATGTACGTTTTTAATGTGCATTATATTATACAGAAATACCAGGACACACAAAAGTCACATGTAGCCATGCACATTCCAAATCCATGCCTTCTTATTTCTGTGTTTTTGCTCCCTTACTCTTCTTTCCTCCCTATAAATAATCACCAACAATTAATTTGCTACTGAGTACAAAATGCTTGGTACTGTACACAAACAAACATGTTTGTCACTGTAGACAGCTTTTTTGTACAGGATATGTGTTTTCTTATGGGCATGTTTATCATACTGAGGAGCATTACTGCCACAACAAAATGCCTTTGAAATACTGAGACATTGAGGACACCTTATCAATACTGTAACATACTCAAAAATAACCTTAATGTCTAATACAACCCATTTGCAATTATTTTGATTGAAACTCTTAAGGGGAGTAATTAAAGGCAATGAATTATTTTACTTTGAGAATAAAGCTCTCTTCAGGCTGCGAGTGAAGCTCCAGGGTAGATTGTTTAACCATCTGTTCAAATTGCAGGTTCCTCTTCCTCGGAACATCCAGAGCTGGAAACAGGTCACTGATCAGGCCCGTGAAAATTGGGATATCATCTGTCACTATTCTAGGCAAATTGAAGTCTCTTAAGGCTTGCATAAGCACCTGGAAAAAGATGGTGAACAACCTATGGTAAGAGCATTAAATCCTTCTCTTTTTAGAATTCTGTTCTTATTCAAAGGCAAATCACCAGAAACAGCTCCTACTCTTAGATGCTTTTAAGTGAAGATTTTACCTGATCCTCAGGTCTGTTCTTATCTCCTCGTTTCAGTGAGCCAGCAATTACCAAAACCAACTTGATAGCACGATGTCCCCAGTCATAATGGTCCTGTGAAAACAGTTTAACTAGTCGTGTTAGCACAGGAAATAAAAATAAGTGGTAGCGTTTACAAAGAAAACAATCAGTTTACACACAGAATAAAATAACACCTTTTTATTCCCTTGTAGTCTTACAGTGGCTTTAGGCCAGTGTTGGAATTCTGGTAAAGAAAAAACAAAAAAGGGCAAGATGTCTATATCTATCTAATTTTTAGTATTCCACCACTTTGTTCCCTACTTTTAAATGGCAAAACTTGCACCACCGAGTGTTATTGTATTCGTTGCAACTATACCTCCATGACGAAACAAGGCAAGCAAAAAATTGCTGCCAAACTTCTACTAATTTGACCTGATGCTAGCAGTACTTTTCTGTTTCCAAAAGAGAAGATTGGACAGACTATCAACATATTTTGCAACCAGCTCCATCACCAAAATTAAAGGAAAAGAGAAACAGATAGGTACTCAGCCTAGAGGAAAAGCCTAGAAACACTTGGTAAGTGAAGGGCAGAGAAAAAGCCTATATCCTCCCCCTAAGCCCTGCCAGTGGGAAGGCAGATATCCAGTGCAGAAGGCACAGCTTTTTTCATCACACATACGCTCTTCAATCCCTCTTCCTCCTTTTTCCAGGGCTGTGTAACACTCCCCTCTTTTCCTCTCCTTCCTAGGTAACATAGAAATAGAAAGAGAAGGAGTTTGAACCATTTTTGAGATTTAAACAATTTGAACAGCACCTTTTATGATTGAAGGGAGTACCCCAATAGCCAATTTTGCAATCTGAAGGGGTCTACCATGAAGTTACAGCTCTCTAAATTTAAGGCTACACCTACACTTAAAGGTGTTCCTGCAGCTCATGTAGAGATCCTAGATGGTTAATTTTGGTATAACCAGCAGTGGGACCAACTACTATAAGAGCACCAGGCTGACGATATGGCTAATCAGATCCTCTGTAATCTCTGTGCAGCTGCAGCCAAGGGTTACACAGCCACCATCTCTTCATGTCAGCATGCATCACACCACTCGTGGTGGTCTACAGTTTCGTTGGTGTGTGCACGCTACCCCTCCCTCAATTTCAAAAATCCATCTGGGGTTGTAACTACCCTGCTGTCAGCAGCCAAACCGGCTACCAGTCAGGTAGGGTTTGAGAACATTTGCTGCAACCACACCTAGGACTTCAATATAAATACAGTCTAGTTAGTATTGTCACCCAAACCAAAAGAAAGAAAAAAGAAAAAAAAAAACAAAACCAAAACGCCAAACAGTAGCAAACCCCCAACTTAACAATAAACAATTTTTTAAAGTTGACAGATGTCACTATCCTCTTCCACAACAGTGACACTCTCTAACTGTGAATCAATGCACTAAATATATCACAGTGAAGAAGAAAAAAAAAAGTAATTTTCAACTTCAGCACAGTTCATCATCAGTAAGAAAAACTGCCATTTTTTTCTGAGGTACTAAAGACACTGAGTATCCACAATGAAAAAAATTTTACAAATGGTACACCTAGGCAAAGAAGTTAAACATAGAGCTGGGTAGGAAAATAGGAAATTTAGGAACTTACCGGGCTTAATGAGCTTTTGTTTAGATTTAGGTAAGATTTTTTTTTTTAATTTTTTTGTTGGTTTATTCTCTGATGTGTTGTTAAAGAGCAAGCTATGCATCTTTACAGCAGCCTGCTGTGTGGATCGTCCAGTGTACAAGGGCTTTAAGACATCCAGGCTATTTGCCAAGGCATGACAGGACCAGAAGTCCCTTCCTTCAGAGCATGTGCACTGAAAGCCCTGACAACGCTGTTCTGAAGCAGTTTTCATAGGCTAGGATCCTAGTGCCCCAAAGGTATATTGAAAGTCCTAAAAGCCCCAACGCTGGACCAATATTTTCAGAGCTCTCTGAACTGCTTGTATGTTTTCTGTAGCAGCCCAGAATTTTTGTCAAAGGGATTTGATTTCTCCCATTTCCATTAAAATTAAAACAAATAAGATTAAAAAAGTAAACAAACAAGAACATTCTAGCTTTTGCTTCAAATGTTAATGTTATTATTATTACTATTATTACTACTGAAGTGGCAAACAATGGTATAAATGATTTTTTTGAATTCAGAGAATTACTCCAAGACAAAGTAATCATCAAAGTTGAGGAATCCCTGTTCTAGTAAAGCAGACAATACTGATAACTTAAGGTATACAAGGTTTAAATTCATTATCTCTAGAAACATTGCAAGAACGTGTCAAGAAAACTTCAGGATGTTTAGAGATAATTTCAAAATTATGCAGGCATGAGAATAAAGTTGCTTTTGCTTTCATAACGGCCCTGCTTGCTAGAGTTTATGGCTTAAGGTTGAAGGGTTCTCTGAGTTCTTATTCCACTAATAGAACTGAATATTAAGAATGTCATGTGAAAAATTATACAGCTGGAAATAAGTAAACAGCATACATATAGGGTAGAAATTATAAACCTTCCAAGTTTTACAAATTGGAGATTTTTAAGATAATTATTCTGAATATGAATTCTTTCTAGTATAATAATTAAATTATTTAGCAATGCTTTATTTCCATTTTTCAAACGCTGTCCTCCACTGTATTTACTGGGGAAAGTTTAAAGAAAAAATCCTCTAAATAGAGTACGTTATTTGTTTTCCAGAATAATTCCCACTCTTCTATAAGGTTTTTCTCTTCTCCGACAGATAGTTATATTTCTAATATAGGTATTACACAGCAGCACGATGTAGTTCAGCCATCCTAGGTACAAAGACGTGGTAGATAATTATTTAATGAAAAATTAATGCATTACAAATGTCCCAAGATCAGAGGAAAGGGCACTTTCTTCTAAATTCATATCTGACAATTTAATAAGGATGGACATGTGATTTAAAGTGTCTTCAAAATAAAAGATAAGACTATATACATAAAACCCCCTATTATTATACAATGTCCAGCCACACCAGTATGGAGGATGTGTTAATTAACACGTATCAAACCCAGAAGCCCAAAGAGACCCTCACCTGCTTAGAAAGAAGCTCCCTGCAGAGAGTATACAAGGTAATAAACTTCCTGGCTAACAGACGTGCATCAATAAACCCTTCAGCAACCAACATAATTTCAGAGATTAGTTCAATGTCAGGGACAACCATGGCACAGGGTCTAAGGAAGAAAACAAACCCCATAATCCAAATACATGGATTATTATTTAAACATGGTAAGAATAAGTCACTCAAATCAAATGACTGATGTGTGCAAACATTTTTAAAAACAGAGCTCGAGAGAATCACAATTAAGAGTGTCAGTCAAAGATAACAAGGACCTTACTTCAAAGTAAAAGGAGCTAATTAGGCACTGTTGATTGTTAGTATTCAGTAACATTGCTGTACACAAAAGAAGCAGCTGAGGAATGCAGGGATTGCAAGACAGGTACTACCAAAACTTAGAGCAGGCACAGTCTGCAGTGGCATCGCTTGCCACCAACGACTGGGGCACATTGCCAGCAGCTGTACGGGGTCTGGAAGTCAGGTGCAACACCCTGCCACTGCTAAAAATGCCATCGTTTTTTAAAGGACTTCAATTTTTGGAGGGCTTTAATGCTTTTATATGAAGTTATGGTTGCCCTTGGAGGTTTCACTGTTTATTTCTTTTTTACATATAACCCTTAGTTCAAACTTTTAGAACAAAACCACAGCCATTTTAATGATATAAATGAGAAAATCTCCAATTAAAAGAGTAACACAAAGCAATATTGCAAAGGCTAAACCATTTCCTCATTAAAAATCACTACTGAAGTTACATAGTAGCAGAGAAGAGATCTTGAATTCTGTGTTCAGGTCAGCTACAAACCACCAAATTTGTCCCTCAGAGAACTTTTCTTACTACTGAGAAGTACAAAGATTTCTTTTGTTCCCCATTCATATTTAAATATGACAAAATTAAGACCAGTGGTTTACTCCAGCAGTTGATTTCTGTCAGAAATCAATAACCTATAGTCTAGAAAAAGAGTAAGCACCCCTGTGTTAAACAATTTTTAAGTAAACTATTCCCTAAGAAACATTTCTTCATAAGCCCAAACAAGGGCTGCTATATGCATTGCAGTCAATTATAAAAAGCTATATGCTCTTCTACCTACCATAACCAATGCCCTCCTTGCAAATAGAATAATTGCTTGCACAAGAAATATCAGGCTAGTAGTATTTAATATAACTTCTCTCCCTTGTGAGATTTTATTAGGTGGCAAATGGGAGGAGTTAATGCTTTACCAGTTACCTCCCACCTTTCCTGTGCATTGTACTTTGGATAAGAGCTATTACAGACATCAGCTACAGGGCTGAATTTCTGAGTCCCAAATGCAGCAGTTCATACTTTAATTCCAAGGGCTTTTTATTTTATGTGGCAGCCATGTAAAGGTAACACTTCAGCTCTATGTAGCAAGTACCTTATGAAAATTAAAAAAAAAATAAAATAACAAAACCAAAGAAAACCATAATAGAAAGCACATCAAATAAAGCAATAATTTGACTTTATCTTTCAGTAGAGATATTGTTAATTATTTCCTATCCCTTACTCTTTTCTCCCCAAATTAAAAAAAAAAAAAGGAACAACAAAAATAATAAACAAGCATCAAAAATAAATCACATGCATTTTCCATCCTCCAGTAGTCTACTGAGAGACAAAACACCTGGTAGCAACAGGGAGTGATCCCTCCTGCTTTCTTGTCAAATACCACATCTAGCTGACTGCAAAAGACGTGGCCGCCAAGGCAGCTGACTCTGACCGACTGCAGAAAGGGCGGCAGCCGCACCACACAGCCACGGGTGGATGGGGTCCCCGTCACCCTGTCCTCCCTTGTGCAAGGTTCTGCCTTGCATCGTTAAGGGTCTGCCCAACATCGTTCCCTTGGTGAGCACCAATCCTGCTTTGCCTTGAAGAGTTCTTAGGTGGCGATTAATAAGAAGGCTCAGTAAAGCAACAGCTGAGTTGTGAAATATTAAAAAACAAACACTTATGGGGAAGCGGGATGCATCTCTCAGGACCTCCCTGCAATGTTTGCTAAGACCCAACTATAGGGTCTTATTCAGCAACAATCTTTGCAGAGGCACATTAATTCAAATGCTAACCTCCTCCTAAACAGATGTTAGTTACTGCTTGTTACAAATGGTTGTAATTTAGGCTCAAAGAACAAGAAAGCTAATTGCTGCTGCTGCCGCCCGGTCCTGCCATCTGAAGCAAGATGTTTGGTTGGCAAGAGGATGAGATGTGCCTCAGCAAACAGCTTTCTAACTTTAGCAGACTTTGTGTCTTTCTGCAGTGAAAGCATGAAGGAGTACAGTGTCAGGAATTCCATGGCTAAAGCAGAAATAATAAAATACACTAAAATCTTGATGTACCTTTTAATACAGAAGAAAATAGTACCCATGTTTCAACCTGCTCACAGAAGCAACAGTGATGCCTGGTTCTGCCCCAAGTTTCTATCTTTTAAGAATCAAAGGGAATTTCTGCTCAGAGAAGCAGATCCCAGATAGCATGTCTTATACTTGTGCCTCCCCAGACGGCATGGCAATGCCTTGCAGCTTGCCCCATTGAACTTCAATATGTTGAGAAATGAAGTTACAGAATCATTTTTTACTCAAGTCTTGATTAAATCAGTGAAAAGTGTTAATGCAAGAGCAAGGATTTCAAGCGACAACTCTTTTTTAAGCAAGCCCTGCACCATTTAAGTCAAAGACCATTACCACAAAGTTCAAAGCGCAGCTCCAACACTTTGTTAGAATAAATTGGCATCATTTTACTGCCCATCATGCCAGAGCAACCGCTTGTGGAATTAATTCACTCTCAGAAACACCGTTTTGATACAAACTCACGGAGCACAGCATATAAAATACAGTCAGATCTTTTAAATTCAAAACTTTCCTATTTGAAACATTAGTGTTAAGATATAAAGCATAAATACATTCTTTAATAAAAAGATAATGGGCTGGCCTACAGTGTCCAAAAGCATATCCATTTTTTTGCTGTGCGCTATACTTTTCACAGGTTCTCAATCACACATCCAGTATATTCTTAGGTAAGAGTATATGGCTTCATTTTCAACCGGTAGTTATGAAACATCTATGAACACATGCATGCCTACACCCGTGGAAGAATGTGGTAGCTAGACACTTATACAGATGGTTATTTTACTAGGTCAAGCCAGCTGTGAGGATTCCTATTTACCACAAACCAGCGAATATTCTTGCACGTATTCAGGTACATTCCGTGTGTTCACAGGTACCTTTAAAATTTTAAGTAGATTTTTAAAAAAGGCAAGTTATACATTTAATTGCCCTTGTCATTACTATGCACAGGCAGGCACAACATGAACACTGATTTTTTTTTTTCCTCCCACACAAATTCTGAAGCAAACACAAACTGCACTTCAAGGCTAGTAGCATTAGGTGACTCTAAATGTACTCTAAATGTAGACTTGACTTGATATACTTGTATACCATAAAAGTACACTATAGCATACTTGCCTGAACAGAGCTTTGAGATTTTGAGGTAGTTCTGTCCGACCCACATATCCTGGGTTCTTGGTAATAAATATTCCAACTGATGACTCCAATGTAATGTTTTCACCAAGGAATAAAAATCTGTTATAACAAAGACAATGCTTACAAACATTTTACAGTTGGATTAGACGTCAACAACTGCATCATACAAAACCAGCCATCATGGGTCAGTTGACAAAGGTGCATCTGGGCCTGGATCCAGTCTCGCACAGTGGCCAAATGTGAAAGCCTAGGAAAGTTTATTAAAGATGAGTAAACATAGAGACATTTCGTGTGTAGGCACCAGCTTTTAGTAATTTGTGGCTCCTCTGGCCAGCACTGAATTTGGAAAGAAAAAAATGGACTTCTATAGCAACAAACAATTCATATAGCTGAAGTATGCCTATAGGAGAAATTAACTTTTGAAACATGTAAAATAAATGAGACAGATAGGGATGCGGTGGGTTTCAAAAGGCCAGGAGACAGCGTCGAGTAAAGGAAGCAGAGCAAGGTACAGTGGAAACACAAGGCCTGTCTCAAAATCGCTGGGAAACCCTGGAACCCCTGAGACTTTTTGCAAAGTTGAACTCCACCAAACTTCTCACCCATACGACGCAATGATTTCATTTTGGGTGGGACTTGAACAGGACCAGAGTTTCAACAGTAAAGCTTTAATTGGATTCCTGTAGGGCCAGGAGTTCAGTCACATTTACTGCTACATTTTGAAAAGAAAGTAATTTGAGGTAGTGTATTACACAGGTGATTTAATGTTACCATCTACTCCCTCCCTCCATTTACAAAGGGTTTCAGAGGAACTCTGGAAAAAGATTTTACTGGTTCAGGATTTAAAAAGACAAATAATAAAGAGCAATAAAGAAGCACTGCTAAAATACTCACTTCTTTTTCTTGTTCCTAATGGCATCATGGATAGTCTTTACTTGTACTGCCACCATTGACAGAACTTCTACCGAGATGCGATTGAATTCATCAAAGCATCCCCAAGCTCCTGTCTGGACCAAACCTTTATAGATATATCCTATAGACTAAAATCAAAAGTGAAAGATTGAAGATAATTTTCTTGAAAGCAACTATTTCCAATGTATTTCATATGAAAAAGAAATTAAACAACAATTTCCGTACTGCTTAGCAGAACACCTCACCTTGTAATCCATCTGCTCAGAACAGTTGAAGATGTACACCATCATACCAAGGGCACGGCCTAGATCTTTGGTGGTCTCTGTTTTACCTGTGCCAGCTGGTCCTGCAGGAGCACTGCTCATTGTTAGGTGGAGAGACTGGGTTAGAGTAATGTGACGCCTGAACACAAGAAAAGTGATTGTTAGCATTGCAAGGAACATCTACAACATCAGGAGGTTTAGGTGGGGTTTGTTTTTTTTTCCCCAAACCTTATGTTTCATGGGAAATTCATTTTGAGTTCACTTTCTTGTTATAATTTAATGTTTCATGTTCATGTAAAATCGTGATGTGGCACTACTTGGAAAATGTTTATTTTAGATATGAAAACCAACCATATCAACATTTTTTAGCAAGAAGAAATATCCTATCAGTAGTCACACAGGACAGGAAACAGGAGGCTGTAGTTGCTGCTTTGCCTGTTTCAAAGACTTGAGCCCCAGAATTGTCCCCCCCAGCTGAGGGTCATAAGCACTAAGCCACCCAGGATTGCTGGGTGCATCTTTTTGCATCACTGATGTTGACAAGAAATTCCATTCTGGAGCCAAAACATTTCCAGAAAAAAAGCTTCATTGTCTGTGGTGTGAAAAAAGTACTGGTTTGGACTTTAACACACACACAAAAAATATTATTTTGCTGAAAACTCCTGATTAACCTTGGTATAGATCCTCTCATATTCTTCTTCAGACTATACACTGAATATATGCATCAAGTTATGCAAGACATATTTCAGTTATTTTAAAAGTAATGGACATTGAAGTCATACCATTACTTAAGTATGCACACCTACATGCACACACATGCTTGAAGATAGTGTGTCTTAATAACCTTATAAAATATATATGAGGTATGAAAGAACACTGAACGTCTAAGAAACATTTAACTTTTTATTCAGTGAAACAGATAAAGCACACACTGTTATTAGTAACAGTCATTACCTGTCAGTCAAAGGTGTAATAACTAGCCGAGGGGTATTTCCCAAGTACTCATAAAAGTACTGAAACTGAGCATCGCAAATGTTGGCAAAACAGTGTTTCTGGGCATCGNCATTGCAGAGCCATTCTGCCAGGTAGGAGCTATTCAGCTGAAAGAAATGTGACCCATCACAAAGCTACAGCTGTCTTCACTAGGTTTCACGCCTCATTCCTAGCCACTTATGAATAATAACTACTACAACCAATTATAAAGGATTAGATGCACCTCGAGGCACTTGTGCTTTTATACAGATGCAAGTGTAATATAAGATCTTTTTAATAGAGCTATTACAGCAGAACACATTGTCACTTACTAAGCCAAGACCTCTCCTTACAAACAACGCAGTCTTGGCATGGGAGCAGACATTACTTTGACCAGAATGAGTTTCATTTTATTCCTCAAGCCTTGTTTCTTCTTGTCTTAATGCCATCTTAGAAACCCATTTTATTTCTGAGGCTCAGGAGGTCAGAAGGAAAATGAGAATTCTTTCCCATTCCACTCCCCATCCAGTGAAACGTTTCATGTATTCAAACCAGCAACATGTGCCAGCCATCTTTGAAGAAACTTATACATAGAGAGAGCACTTTGGTTTAAATAAACACTCAAAATTGTAGT
>VYZW01051296.1:0-26497 GCA_013401315.1 Balaeniceps rex
CTACCCCACCACCTCTCCTTCCTTGCCTACCCCTTCTGACAAGTTTATAGCCATACATTGCAGCACTCCAGTTGGTGCAAGTCATCCCAGCATGTTCCCATGATGGCAACTGTGTCATAGTTTTCCTGCTGCACAATGGCTTCCAGCTCTTCCTGTTTGTTGCCCGTGCTGCGTGCATTGGTGTAGATGCACTTCAGTAGGGCTATTGATTCTGCCACCTTTTTGGGGGAAGGAGCCCTAATTCCTATGTGACCATTCTCAGGTGCTTCTGTGGTTTCTAACATATCAATAACCCTTGCGTCTTTGCTGCTGCATGGATCTCCGTCACCTACCTCCACTGAGACGGCAGACCGAAGGACCTTGCTAGCACACCATCCCTCAAACACTGGCGTGCTGCCCCCAGGCTTATCTCTAGCAAGCCTGGTTTTATCCTTTCCCCCTTAAAATCTAGTTTAAAGCTCTTTCAGTGAGCCCTGCTAACTCGTGCACAAAGATCCTTTTCCCCCTTTGAGACAGGTGTACCCCATCTGTCGCCAGCAGGCCTGGTGTCATGTAGACTGACCCATGATCAAAAAAGCAAAAATTCTGCTGGTGACACCAGGCTCGGAGCCAGGTATTGATCTGCTGGCTCTTCCTGTGTCTTCAACTGGAAGGATAGAGGAGAACACTGCTTGTAGTCCTGATTCCTTAACCAGTCGTCCCAAGGCCCTGAAGTCTCTCTTGAATGCCCTTGGACTTCTAGTTGCAACTTCATTGCTGCCTACCTGAAAAATCAATAATGGATAGTAATCTGAGGGCCGTATCAGGGTAGGAAGCTTTCTCTTCACATCTTTAACCCGGGCCCCAGGGAGGCAGCAGACTTTCCTAAGAAGTGGGTCCGGTATGCATATTGGGCCTTCTGTTCCCTTCAGAAGGCAGTCTCCTATGACAGTGACATGTCTTTTTTCTTTATGGAAGTGGTTTTGATGCTGGGTGTAGGACGACTTAACCTCGGTGGCACCTCCAACCTAGATGAACCATCGCTCTTGTTATTGTTCGGTTCCACTTGCAGGGCCTTGTACCTGTTGTAGAAGGGCCCCTGGGAAGGTGGGGCAGTCGTGGAGGAGATGCGCCTGCTGCACCAGGCAGGAACTTGTCACCATTGCCCTCTACCCCTTAAGTCACTGTGTTCAGCCAGGCAGAGAGAGGATAGGGAAACCTCTGTATCATGTGTCCTGTCTACCTGTTGGGCCTGTCCCAGGGAAGGTAGGGTGCAATACCAGTAGCCTATCTCTCTCGCGCTCTCCCTGATACTCCTCAACCTACGCACCTCCTCCTGGAGCTCTGTCACTAAGCGGAGGAGTTCCTCTACTTGGGTGCACCTCTCACAAGTGTGCTCACTGCTACTGTCCGGAGCTCTGTCTAGGAAGCCGTGTCAGTCGTGGTGGGTGCAGAGCTGAGACAGACCATGGCTTTCTGACGGGTAGATACCATTGCTCGCTGGTCGAGCTGGCAGAGCTTCAGCACCCTGCCTCACAGACTGCCGTGGCGCTCCTGGTCGCTAGCGCTCCCCAAGGGCTTCTTTTATACGTGTGGGGGGCTTGGCCACTGTTGCTCCTGGCCCTGGCCAGGTCTCGTCAGCTGTTGTCGCACCAGAGCTGCTTGCCTCAGCAACTGACTGTTTTGTACAGAAACCATCAAAGTTACTATCTGGTGTTGCTCAGCTGCTGACCTTTCTTAGAGACACCTTTGCACGTAGGCTGTCCACAGCAACAGGCGCGGTATGTAGTATGCAGCTCAGAGCTCTGCTTAAAATGAAAAGCATCTTGGTGTAGCTGTGGACCATGGACCACTCCTTGTCTGACGGATGTGTAGCAGAGAGATGACAAAATAGATTCTCTCTGTGCTGATAACACTGACAAACCTTAGACTCCAAGGGAAGGTTAACACCAGACTTGGGGAGCATACAGCTCTGCAGTTCTGTTCAAAGATCTGCAACCTTTGAGCATTTTAAGAATGAAAGATTGCATGTAATGAATTGCTTTGGCAAACCCATGTTGCTTGTTTTTTCTGCTGCATTATAGATGGAGAAGTTAAATCAGAAGCACAAAATTATTTTACAATACCTGGGAATTTAGGTAATCTGTGTATATGTCTGAGGTATAAATGACTTAAAGCCCAGGTGGTTTTAAGTCACCTGGTTGAGAATGCCATATGGTCAGGGAAGGACGTACAAGGTTAGTTTCATACATCAGACTCAGCCATGACACCTGAGTCATGGCTCAGGTGACAGGACTGAAACAAACAGGGATTTGTTTGCTTGAGTGGTGTATTCCTCTGCTTGAAAGAGAAGCAGCAGGGAAAAAACCCACATGAATGGAGAGTATTTGTCTAAGAGACAGATAAAGATTTGTAGTTTAATCCCAGAAAGAAGCTGAGAAAGCAGGAGAGCTGGGCAGCTTCCTATCTAGGAGGCATCTTGACACTGTGAGTTAAAGTCCCCAGAGTTTCATTCCTGATGTGCCTGGAGAGAAGAGACTGTAAATTCCTTGTGAGCAAACAGGTCTGTGCTGGTGGCACAACCTGCAGCACGCTGAATGCTTGCTAGATCAAGAGGAAAGATTCCAGTGCCCTGGAGGCAAATCTTGTTTGATTTAAAATGGTTTGTAAACTTGGATAGATAGTAGTGACTCATTTTACTTTCAGTCATCTTTGGCTTCCCATATCACTCTGTGTTTGTCAGTGCCCTTTGATAACGAGCAGCATCTTGAGTGCTGTGCTATAGTGCTTTCTCTTATTTTTAGGCCTATCTCCAAATCTGCCTATGTTTTTATCAGACAGTTTATTCCTTCCTTCCTGGACGTAAGTTTTCAAGATCTGCCCTTCTTCATGCCTCTACATGAACATAGGACAAACAAGTGGATAAGAGCCAGATGTGTCAGGCCTCTTAATATGTCAAGTAAAATAATTTGAAGTAATGATTTCAGAGATTTATTGCATTAGGCATCGATGTCAGGTTACCCGTGAAGGTACCCTGAGGTGCCCAATGCCTAAGTTAGGCAGAATGCAGCTAACGAAGCTGACATGCTAAGAGACACCATGGTGAAGAGATCAGCAGTAGGAGGCTAAAGGAGAGGTGCAAATTTCAAGGACTCTTATGCAAGAGTTTGTATGGCACATGCCAAAAGAGATCACTAATCTTATATAGGTCATGGCCTCACCCTTTAGAGTGTTTTCTATTATTCTTTTCTTTCACAAGTACAATAGAAATACAAAAGTATTACTTTACAGGTGTACTCTTTCACATAAGTCTTACACAAGAAGCCAGGGAAAGGTTTTTGGTTTGTTTTCTCCCATATACTTTTTTTTTAACTCATTTATTTTCTTAAATCGCACCAGTAGGTGAAAAAATCCACCCCAAAGAAGCTGAATAGGGTGTTTGGTAGCAATCCCTTATTTTGTTATTTGGAGTATCAGAGTCAAAGCAGAGAGGAAAGATGAAAAAGTGCAAGGTGGGTTTACAAACTTTGATAGTAGGAGCTACAGTAAGACAGGATCTGGCAGGCATGAGGAAGAGTGGCATCTCTTACAACTCTGGCACCTCTTGTTTGACACCCCCCTTTGCCCCTAACCCTGATTCTGCCATCCCAGCTCAGAAGAAGCCTAGCGCTTGGGCCCGGCTGCATCTTTATAGGTAAACTGGTGATAAAAGTGGGCTGATCTGGAGCCCAGAGGGTTGAAATGACTGTGGGAGGGACAGGACTTAGGGCTGGGTGGACACACAGCTTTGTCTATTTGCCCCATTCTGCAGTTGCCTGCAAAGCATATTTGTTGTAGCAGGGGAAAGAAGCAGTTCTTCGTGTTGATCAAGCGGGTTGCTCTCACCACATAAGGGTAGACACACCGGGATCTCTGAAGAATGAGGATTCACGATAGTCTTGGTTATTTCCTAATTTGCCAACGTAAAGGGCAAATGACATAATTACTGTGTGAATCCAGGTTACCAGAAGTCTAATCTACACAGACAGAAGCTAATCAACTTATAAGCAAAATATGCAAAAGCAATAACAAATCCCAAACCCTTCTGTACCGTAAAAGTATGGCATATATCAAGCATAAAGCCCATGCAGCACATTAGCATGCTTTCTGATCAAGATTTTATATGGATTAAAAAATTAGGATTTTGAAGGTTGTGGTTCCCATGGCAACCATACCTCTGGTGCCTTGTGCAAATACATGGTGTTTTCTACTTGTGATGACTCTTCTGGAAAAACATGGGGTGAAAATAAAATTGCAGTGCTAAATATCGCTCCAGATTGCCTGAGCTTGTGTGCATAGGTGCTCATTCATCAAGGGCACTGTCCGCAAATCTGCATTAATGTGATTTTTTATGTTTATTCTCTTACATTAAGAAAAGTAAACAGAAACAGCTTGAATTTTGAATAATGGTCCTTCATGAGGGCCTGTTATGTCCTTGGATGTGTGTCTCTGGAGGGGACACCGCTGGTGAGATAAGTACAGGTGTGCTCATCCCAGCATGTGCTCGTCCCAGCATGTGCTTATCCCAGCATGCAGGAAACCTGACAACTGTCTCTTCTCCACAACATTGTGCTCTAGCGACTGAGAATCCCAGTGGGGCTGGATCAGAGCAGTCCCTCCTGCTCCTGGAGCAGATCTTTGGCTATTCTTAACCTATTTTTCCAGCTCAGCGGCTGAGTAATCCCTGTTACATGAAGGTGATGAGCAGTGGCTTGCCAGTGCTGTAGTGGATGCGTTGCATGGTCTTGTCATCTAGATCTTCTCTGTGGAAAGGTGGAAACTTAGTTAGTGTTACCTTCCGCTGTAGCACCGTAGAAGACTTGCTGCATTTGAGAGTCACCTAATGCACAGAGAACACAATACACGTGTGTTTGTTCAGGCTCGTTCAGTAAGGAGAGTGCTGCACCACATGTAGATTATTATTTTGTATTATGAATGGTCTGGAAGAGGCTTGTGGGTTGATTTTTTTTTTTTTCTTTGGGATCCTACAGTCTAGATGCTGGAATCTCCTACTGTCTAATGCTTGCTCTGTCACCGGAGTCAGCTGTCTACACATCAGTGTCTAGCACCATCTGAGATACTCCAGCCTGTCTCCTCTGGCTTCTAGCTGCTACAGAAGGGGTCCTGGAGTTGCTGTTCCCTACCTGCGAGCACCCTGTGCATCCCTGAAGGCACTCTACAGCATCTCAGAGAGTACTAGGTACGTATGCTGAGGAACCAAATTGAACCCTGAGCCTTTGTGTTGTCCTGGGCAAGACATCGTGTGTCATTACAGTCTTCCCATTTGATTACACGTGGGTCATGACACTTCCCTATCTCTAAGGGATGCTGGGAGAGGTAATTAACTGAGTTTATGTTTGTATAGCATTTTGAAGATGAAAAGTGCTGTGGAAATTACTAATTTCACTAGAACCTTTGTGATGGTGGCTCCCTAGTGGAAAGCCTGCTGTTCCAATTAAGGGGTAGTGGTGCTGATAACCAAAGTGTTCATGTAATTAACATAGTGTCAGCTGGAAAGCCTTTACATGAAACATACAAGATTAAAAATAACATTCACTTTTAACAGCTGAACTGAGCTAATCTGTCTGCTGCAAGTCCCTCATCCTCCGTTGCTTGACAAGCTGAGTAAACTTGAAATACGAGACTCAAAGGAGAGGTTGTGTAAATGTTGATGAAGACCTTTGTACCCAGCATGGGGCTTGCAGCCGCAAGTTACTACAACCCTTCTAGGGCACACTGGTGCTATTCAAGGTCTGTCCACTGATTGTTTTTATTTTTTTTTGCTTGTTAACATTCACCAAGGGCTGGACTTGAAATATTTCATGCAGTACCAAAGCCTGTGCATGTTATTCCAGTGTGTATTTCTAGTGAATTCGATGGATTGTACAGATCCCCTGCTGAACCACATATGGAAGTCGGCAGCGGTGGTCTGTGAAAGCAGTGCAAAACTGATGCTCAAGACCCCCTCTCGCCCATGCACCCCTGTACAGGCATGCTCTGAAGGAACTGGGTGGTAGGTGCCTGCGCAGGGCAGCAGCAGTCGCAGGAGAGGGTGCTCCTGGCAGTGCCCGCTGCCATGGGGATTTTCGGACCCGGTTCCTAGCAGCTGCCAGCTCTGCACTAAAATGCTGACAATTTTTTAATGATATTAGTAGGGCTATGATATTGTTTGCCTCTGTCTCCCTGAAACAGCAGAAGTAGCTTATGAGAGAAACCATAGACCTTCGTTTTTGCTCAAAAGGCTGTGTGACCTTTGGCTAAAAAAACTATGAGAAAATGAGGAGTTCCTGCCAGGCATGGCCGATCCTGCAGTGCCCTGCTCAGATCTCATGGGCCTGAGCTCTTGCATGCCTGGCAGCCTTCAGGAGAGTTTCCCCATCAAAACAGCACGACAGGCTGAAAACGGGAGCACAAAGCACCTAACAGTGACCAGCAGGATTGTCATACGCAAGACAGGATGGATGCAGACATAGATCCTGTGTATTCTCCGCGTGTTTGCAGAAAAAATAATTTGCTGAGGTCTTTATGAGAGCTGATGCTATAGCACAAACTGACGACTGCAGTCAAACTGTATTGTGGGGAAACATAGCTGAAGTGTAAAATGGCTTTTAAAGTATTCACTAGATTTTTTTTTTTTTTACTGGGCTTGAATAGTTTATAAAAAATTCAAAAGAATATTTTGGTTAAGGTAATGAAAACCGTAATTTGAGGCCTTATTCTCCTGCACGTACCTATTTTAAAGTACTGTTGCTCCATCAGCCTCAGTGCATACACTCCCCACCTCGAGCAGTTTATTTGCCCACTTGGATTACAGGCAGAGAAGCACAACCACAGCCAGCAGCCACAGAAAATGGCTGCCCCAGTGTGCACCCCGCCAAGGCGAGAGGCACCTCTCCTCCGGCCATGACAGCCCCCCACAGCCCCTACCTCCTGCTGCTTCTGGGGGAGCGGGGCAGAAGGCTGTGGGCAAGCCCCAGGATTGTGTGCTGCAGCTGGATTCACCAGAGCAAAAATCAGGCCCAAGAGGGTTTGGGAGCACAGGACCGTCGGCATGGCCGATGTAGGGCAGACCAAAGACCTGTGAGTCCTTCACCCCGTTTCTGGTAAAAGGGCATCTCTTCAGGCTGCGCCAGCAGAGCTCCCTGGCGTGACACCAGGCTCTTGGCTGGCCCCACACCAAGCCCAGGAGCATCGGAGCAGGAGGTGCTTGAGCTCCAGCATCGCAGCCTCCCACTTGTCGAGCACTTGCACTGTCAGGAGGAAAACGGGTGCACGCGTTTGAAGATACTTGGTGGTGGCTGGCAAGGCTGCTTCTGCAGGGGAGCAGAACCAGGAGTACAGAGCAAAGCACACTTCAAGTTACTGCTGATTAAAGTTTTTGTCATGAAAAGGTGAACACATTACCTTTGAAACTGGTCAAAGACAGAACATTGTCCAGAAAGGTCATCTGAAATAAGTTTTTTTGAATTAGAGACTGTCAAAATGTTTATGCATTCAGGAATGTTATTTTGTCCACTGAAAGGGTCCAGGCACCTAAACGGATGCAACTAAAACATTGTGCATGTGTGTGTGTATAAATATATATTAGGAAAATATATTTAAAATATCAACTAGGATAAAAATCAATAAACTCCAAAGAAAGCCTGTGCCTTTTCATATATTACATATGTTATATATAATGACCTAGTAAAGATTTCATTCACAGCGTAGAAAAAGAAAAGTTATTCTTAGATTTTTAGCTAGAATTTTATTTGTAAAAGTCCTTATTGTTGTAACTAAACTCTTAATGTCACTTGATATATAAGTTGCTTTGCAAATCCCAACCCACATAAGCACATGCCAGAGGCAACTTCCCATGCGTTTTCATTTGGATACACTTTTCAGCGCTCCCTGACACAAACTGTTCTGCACTCTCTCTTCGATATTTACCACATTTACATTTTAGTAGTACAGCAGGTGTCAGTACACCAAAGGATGAGGTGGTTTGTGGGTTTTTTGTTTTTTTTTTTTCTTAACTCAGCTGTGTTGGGTAATCCTGGAGATGCAATCGTTTGATTTAGTACAAAACCACAGTGAAAATGCTAATGAATATGCAATTAGAAAATACCTAAATGATACAACAGGGTAAACTATCCCATTTCTGCAGTGGGAAATCAAGACTGCCAAACAGAATACATCTAGGCAGGTCTCCAGAATAACAAAGATGTGGTTTTATTTGGATTTTTAAACACGTGATTTCTTCTCTGGGGACACTGGGTGGTTGGGGAGAGGCCGAGTTCTTTCATGACCAAGAAGCAGAACTCAGCTTGGGTTTGTACAGCTGTCAGTGAAACGAGGCTTCTGGGTGCTGTTTTAATATAAGCAATTAATAAGTGGGAATGCAGCTGTGAAATGCATTAGCCAGGTATTGTAATACAATTTCCACAGTACCACATAATTAATATTTATGTGACCACTTGGCATCTGTTAGGAAATTTTTTCCATAGGTCAGCAGACATCTCCAGCCTTGCCAAAAGGACGAAGTGCACCACAGGAGAAAGCCTGCAGACTTTGCACCCAGCATGCATGCCGGGAGCCATCGTCCATCTGGGTTTGTGGGATCTGGAATGCCTTCACAAAATGTGGCCAGAGCAGATATGCAAGTTCCCAGTCAGGACTTGGGCACTGTGACTGTTGGTTTTGGTGGGCAGAAGAAAAAGTCCCCTTCCACGTTCACTTGTAAGTGTCAAGAGACTTTTAAAAGCTTGCCTGTAGGTCTCTGCCAGGGCCAAGCTTTGTCGCTGTTCTGGAACAGGCTGCAGCATCCCCTGAAACCTGCATCTGCATTGAACTGTGTCCAGCCCTGTCGGCATGCTCCCCAGCTTGTCAGCGCCGGGGACTCTGAATGGGCATGTGGGCCTGACGGGACAGTCCCCGTACCTTTCCAGAACCAGAGTAATTTGAACCTCCTAACAGTCCCTGGCAGGCGGCCCACTGCGTCACATGCCTGCAAACCGCTCGGCTATGCGGGTCTGTCCGCGACTGTGGAGGAAGACGAGGTTACAGCACCCAGCTGCTGGAGAGCAGCACCGCTTCCTGACTTCATGTGTAGTTAGTCCCTAATCTGATCCTGTTGCTATGATTCAGGCTAATTTGCACACTTTTAATAGCAGGGATTTTCTAGCTGGGACCACGCTGACATAACGTGGTTCAGGAGCAGCTCCACATGCAATTATGCCGGGAAGTCTGAGGGACAACGGCAGCCTTTGCTCAGGGCAGACTGAAGGAGCTGCTCAGCACGGGTGAGTGCAATGCAGCACCTGCCACGGAGCGCCAGACACCTCTCCAGACCAAAATCGTCACCACAAATGTTCATTGCAACCTCAGTTGGCACCCCTCTGGTGAACAACCAGGCTAGCCAGCTTCCACAAAGTAATTCTCTTGTCTTCTTTACAGTGAGTCCCAGCTGCCACCAGTGAGTGCCAGCCGCAGCACTGGGATCTGGGCACGCACCAGAGGCGCTCCTTGTAGGAACATGCTATCCTGCAGAGGTGTAATGATCAACAGCAGCCCATTCGCTTCAGGACATGGAAGGCCACTTCCTTGGCACTAGCTCTGGATGTGCAATTTTCATTCTCTCTAGGCCCCTCTCTTGTTTCAGCAATGGGTGGGCATTGCTCTCTGGCAGCCCTGCCTTCTGGCAGTGCCTGGCACCCACCAACCAGGGTTACCACAGTTCTGAGCTGGCACTTGAAGTGACTGACATCGGGAGGCATGCAAAGCTGTCTGCTGCCTAGTTTCCCCTGGAGCTGTTGGCTTTTCGTGACATCCTGAGCATCATGACTGTATTCTGGAGAAACAGCAATCGCAGCAGCTATTCTTGAGTCACTGCAGGGACACTTGTGTTCACCTGGCCATCTGCAGGAGGAGCAATCACTGCCACCATGGGGGGTTTGTTTGCTCCACTATGCTGTGGGGACTTGCAGCAGAGGCAATTCATGCTCAACCACTTCAGCTGCATCACCTATGTGCACAATGCCCTCGTGTTTCTGATCAATGTCCCTGTTGTGATCTTGGTTACAACTGATCTCTGTGGCGGAGATGGCACCCATGCAGAGTTTTCAGGTTGTATATCCCAGTTGTGCCTAGCTCTGAGTAGCTGAGGGCCTGCAGGTGGTACCTCTGAGATGGTTTGTTGCCAGCACAGAAGATATTATTTGGATGCCCAGGACCTGCTGTACGCCTGGGGATAGCAGGGGAGCCTTTAGCTTACCTGTTCAGGTCCATGTGTAAAGCATGGCCTCAGCCCACAAGAGCTCCCATCACAGAAGGATCGCCTCTGTGCTGGTCAGCGAGTCATGTGCCTTATCTCCCCAGATACCATCCCTGCTTTGGTTTGACTGTGGGACCCTCAGCTCCTCTCTCTTTTAAGCCACCACCCTGCTTCTTTACAGAGTTTTCTCATTGCTTTCACCTCAGTGACCTCCACACACTAAACTCCTCCTCTGTGCATGTGAGAGCAGGAAGCAGCCTGGCTGTCCAGGCAGCCCAGGCCAGGACTCCTCACCCCCATGGGGCATGAAAAAGATGAAATGTTTTCTGTCTGAAAGCAGAAGGAGGATTCCCCACACTGGACCACTTTTCTGCTTTCTTCCCTTGCTCTGAAAGCAGAGATGGTGTCCTTTAGGGCTCTGCTAGGAGCCCGCTGCAAGTCCCCCGCACAAATGCTTGAGCAGATGCACAAACACGTCCTGGCCAGGTTTGGTGATCCTGTGGCTCTGCCTGCTCTATCTCAGCAGATGTGGGAGAGGAGCAGACCAGAGAAGGATGCAGATGACTGTGGTTTGACTGTGGTGGCAGTTAGCTAATTGGGTTTTTGGAGGATGTAGCAGTAGGTGCTGGGCTAATCTCTCTAGTACAAGCCGTTGCAACTACAGCTTTCTCCTCGCTTCCTGCCAGCAGACACTGAGTGTTCCCATTGCGCCTAGCTACATGAACTACGTAGGGGCAACAGCGTGTGACTGTGTAACACACCATCGCAGAAACAAATAAAGTCAGTTTTGCTCTGTACTCTAAATTGCCTTTAATACATTTCCCCCGTGGCTCTTGGCTGAAGGTCCTCACTGTAAAAGGGCGGGACAGCTTATTGCATCAGGTGCATGAAGAAAGATCAGATACACACTCAGCAGTATGTACAACATTTGTGGGGATTACTTCACAGAGACTAAGCTCTAGATGATACTTTCTAAAGAAAACAGAGGTGGGAAAGGAAAAATGTGCTTAAAACAAGCTAGATAAAACACATGTGTGATTTCTTACATTTTTTCAGTATAAGCCTGGGCTCTGATGGGACCAAGTACAAAAAAACGCTGTGTGGATGATTGTGAACAGCGTGGGGGGAAGAGCTTAGAGCTGATGTTTTGTTCCAGTCAATTCAGGGTTTACTAGCGATGGGAAGTGTGTTAGTGTGTGGCAGCCACTGGATGGCATTAGTGGTCCAGGTTTCATTTGACAGACTCACCTTCCACAGTACTTCTACTCTTCATTTGCTAAAATACTGGAAAATTTGTAGTAGCTAGAAAAAGAGGTAAGATAACCAGGCACGTTGGTTATTTTATACATACACACGACTGCCCCTGCCCTCTCTCATGTAAATATTACCATCTTCATCCTTCTTTAGGAAACCCAGAGGCGAGAGAAGAAATTCCAGCTGCGCCTCATAGACCAGCAGACCAACCACCAGCTTTTCTGAAATGGCCACTGACTTTCTGCAATCCATCTCATCCCAGTTTTGGGCACTTGATTTTTAGCAGTGTTGGGTTCAGATGGGCCCTGTTCAGTAGAAGCAGCACTCTGAGTTGCTGGCGTCAGACCCTGGGAAGTACTTAGCTCTTCAGACAAGTCCTCTGTGGGGAACCCCTGCACCTATCTGCCAGGCATTCAGATCTAGGGACTGTGAGAAACTGAAGCCCAGCTGAGCCAGGCAAGGTTTTGTAAGTCATGCCTAATTCCCTGTTGGTGCATAGATCAGTCCGTTTCAATTAAAAGAAGTCCTAAAAGGAACATTTTGAGAAGACGGTCCTTGCTCCATTAAACAAGAACTGCTGTGGTAGGCTCCTTATTGCCCTCCTCCCAGTATATCCCTTTACCCAGCCAACATGCTTCATGTCTAATCCCATTTTATACAGATTCCAGCTTCAGACCATCCGGCAAAAGCAGGACTTGGCTAAGACCTAATTGTCCGTTGGATATGCTTGATAACGTTAAGATTTGTGGGTGAGGGGCCTGAGGAAGAAAAGGAAAGAAATGATGTAGGCTTATCAGCTCAACAAAAATAACTTTGGCCTTTTTAAATTAGGTTTGTAATTTGGAAACCTTGAGGAATCTTTGGCTGTGTGGCAATATAAACTGTGGAAAAAATATCTCCTTCTATATCCCACAATGCCTGGGGAGGATAGCTGATAGTTTTCTGGAAGAGAGAATCTGTCTCACAAGGGTTGAAAACAACTAGTCTGAAAAGAGACCAGAAAGCCTTCACCTTTGTACAAATGATTGCTCTAATCCCTCTGGGGACACAGAGGAGATCTTTGTATGGAATCTTACATCAGGCTGTAATAAAAACAAGGGGCATAAGGACTTGCTTGTGGCGGAAAACCCCCATCCATTGCGGAACATGGAACCAGTCTGTCATGTTCACATGGCCTGCCTGGGGAAAAAAGGATTTCAAAGTGAATGCCACAGAGATGCTTAGTGAGTTTTCTAATATTGCAATAATCACGTAATGTCAACGGCTTCAGTAAAAATGGCAGGATGCGATCTCTCACCCTTTGGCAAGATGTAGGACCTGTCCATGATAGAGAGAAGCTGGGGAACATTAAGAGCCCCATGTAACGAAAGCCCTCTTGTGTGCACGAGATGGGAATATCAATTTAGGCAACACCTGGCCCCCCCAACATACCATTTCCTGATTACACAGACCACTAAACAATTCACCCTGCTTCAAAAATGAGAGCAAAATGCCAAGGACACAGGCAAGCTAATCCCATAACGAGATTTAGTAAATAAAGGGCTCAGGGGTAGCGCCGGCGCCCACTTAACATTGCAAAGGCTGAATTCCACGAGGAGCCTCCGAGGTTTTTGCCTCCCCTTCTCCCCTTGCTCAGCCAAACCCTGCGAGAGCAGTGCTTATGGCTGGTCATATGTACTACGCTTGGCACAGAGCCATTTTTCTCCCTTCACTTCCAGCACAGACACAGACTGTAGTTCGCCTGTGTATGAAGAAAACAAGCGCCCATCATGGAGAAACCATTTGCCGGAATCAGAGGGTAGAGTGACTTATTACCTGCATTAGCCTGACAGGGTTGAGCTATGCGAGGACAGGAAAAGCGCTTGTGCAAATAGAAATAATGTAACTAATAAACACAAATCAATAGGCACAAGCATTCAGCAACACCTAACGCCTTCTGGTCCCTTCTGAGGTGGGATCTAACATCCATCACGGCAGGCGAGGGCAGGATGGATGGGTATGCTCTCAGCCCAGCCAGTTCTGGACTCTCTTACAGAATCACAGAATCATTTGGTTGGAAAAAACCTTTAAGATCATCGAGTCCAACTGTACCTGTCCACTACTAAACCATGTCCCTAAGTGCCTCGTCAACCCATCTTTTAAATACCTCCAGGAATGGTGACTCGACCACTTCCCTGGGCAGCCTGTTCTAATACTTGACAACCCTTTCCGTGAAGAAGTTTTTCCTAATATCCAATCTAAACCTCCCCTGGTGCAACTTGAGGCCATTGCCTCTTGTCCTATCACTTGCCACTTGGGAGAAGGGACCAACACCCACCTCGCTACAGCCTCCTTTCAGGTAGTTGTAGAGGGTGATAAGGTCTCCCCTCAGCCTCCTCTTCTCCAGGCTAAACAACCCCAGGTCCCTCAGCCGCTCCTCATAAGACTTGTGCTCCAGACCCTTCACCAGCTTCGTTGCCCTTCTCTGGACATGCTCCAGCACCTCAATGTCTTTCTTGTACTGAGGGGCCCAAAACTGAACACAGTACTCGAGGTGCAGCCTCGCCCGTGCCGAGTAGGTACAGGGGAAGGATGACTTCCCTGGTCCTACTGGTCACACTATTCCTGATACAAGCCAGGATGCCGTTGGCCTTCCTGGCCGCCTGGGCACACTGCTGGCTCATATTCAGTCAGCTGTCGATCAACACCCCCAGATCCCTCTCTGCCAGGCAGCTTTCCAGCCACTCATCCCCAAGCCTGTAGCATTGCGTGGGGTTGTTGTGGCCCAAGGCAGGACCCGGCACTTGGCCTTGTTGAACCTCATACGATTGGTCACAGCCCATTGGTCCAGCCTGTCCAGTTCCCTCTGTAGAGCCTTCCTACCCTCAAGCAGATCAACACTTCCTCCCAGCTTAGTGTCATCTGCAAACTTGCTGAGGGTGCACTCGATCCCCTCGTCCAGATCATTGATAAAGATGTTGAACAAAACTGGCCCCAACACTGAGTCCTGGGGAACACCACTCGTGACCGGCCTCCAACTGGATTTAACTCCATTCACCACCACCCTTTGGGCCCAGCCACCCAAAGGGCCACTCGAGCTGCCCAAGACTGCACCAGCAAATTGCCTACATCAAAGCATCTCAGAGCTTTAGAGTCCAAGCAGAAAGCTCAAAAAAGCCAGAATTCACAAAAGTCAAGGGGTTGTTTAAAACTGTTCCATCTTGACATCATCCCGCAGGACCCATCTCCAGAGAGGCTAACTCGTACTCTGGTTTCACCTGCTTTCTGCTTTTCCCCCCAAGTCTTACAGCACATATTCTGGCTTGTGAGAGTCCTTGCAGGGTAGCACTTTTGTCCCTAGCTCCTCAAGAAGACAGAAGGTGTGTCTACACTTGCTGACTATGGGAGGACCAGGGAGTAAGTTCAAGCACTGGATTCCTGATTATCTGCACCAAGTAATTATTGGGTCAATGTTTTAGATCATTTCAATCAGCCCCTCCAAGGTACATCTGCCAACAGAGCTGGCTAGCGTACAGCCGTGCACAGGGGATGTGCTGTTTAGCTGCTAAACTAGGAATTGGTCCTTGCTCTTCTTCCATCCAGCAGTGCAAGCATAGCCAGAGGTGACGGTGAAGACTTTGGGCCCTTCCTTCCCTCTAGGGCTGGAGCCACCCATGCAGCGGTTGTCATGGGCTCTCCTGCCACTGAGACATGACACGAGTCAAAGCCTCTGCCCCTCTGTCAGAGCAGCACTCCTCTTCCAAGCCCCTATAAACCACAATCTCTTCTCTTCTCCTGCCAGCACATGTTCAAATCTGAGTTAGCAATAGAGAACCAACCTGGTGCTTTCCCACAGTGGCCAAGAGTCACCAATTTAGGTGGGACACATATGCAAGGAGTTGTCCCTTCTGTCATCTTGTCCTTCACCTTCCAGCACATCTTAACCATTCCTCAAATCCCTTTCAAGACCACGTCCTTCCAAAGGGACTGCAGGTGCAAATGCCTGGGCCAACTACTCAAAGCTTGCGGTCGCCGATCTGCCAAACCATTTGTTAAGTTGTGTCTTAAATTGCAGTAAGTGAATCCAGGTTCTTGGTTGACCTTGGGAAGTGCCATGAAAAAACAAAAGGAGGATTACACCTGGGTTGCTTGTGGCACCACAGATAGCAGGAGTAAGAATGACGCAGGTTTGCACTGTCTGCTTAATTTGTTTATTTTGAGGAATGGCAGTGACCCCATCAGTGGCTACCTACAGAAGCAATGATGCTAAGCGTGGCTTAAAAAAATAGACAAATTGAAGGAAAGCTCATTGAGCTGCCCCTCCACCCTCCCTTCCTTCCCCCCCGCAATTCCTGCCTGCCTTCCCCACTCCACACCTACATGCATGTGGGAGAAGATGGTCTGTAGCAGCTCTGACCGCTGTTTTTGCTCTCTGTACTGCCATCTCCAAAGGACTAAGATGCTGGGAATGCTTCCCATTGCTTTCCTCCCCAGGGCAAGGATGGCATGGGCAGGCCATGCTCTAACCCACTGTTAAGTAAAAGTTCACTTCTCTCTGGCTTTAATATTTCAAATGAATTATTCAAAGAGTCCGCAGGCACAATCACCTTTTCATAAGGAGCAGGTAATCAGGAAAACATTAATATTTGAGGAAGAAGAGCTCCAGGCTAATGATTTAGACAGGAAGGGCAGGAGTACTCTCTCCCTGTCCTTTCATAAGCAGCTTTGTGCTTCTCTACGTCTCACAGTCCTGACACATTATGGGGGAAAGTATGATCAATTCTCCATAAATATGCTTGGGCTGTAAGCTTGTCTCAAAAAGGCAAATTGATTCGACATCACTGGGGACAGAGGGCTTGGAGGTTTGGGTGAGGCTTGCTGCAGCCTGCTCACCCTCGAGCAGCGGGACCACCCGCCCCTTTCCCCTGTCATTCTGCAGGCTACAAGCATGTTTCCTCAGGTAGCCCTTTCAGGAGACAGGGCTGGCAGGCAAGTCCAATGGACTACAAAGCTACGTCCGTAAGACTTGCTCTGGGAGTGTGTTCCTGCAGATCTCCATGCTGCTCAGAGTCAGCTTTAGAAATCAGGAAAACGAGTTACAAAGAACCGTGCTGAACACTCTCCGCAGGCACGTGCCCTGCTGCTGCGGCACACGGGCTGGGGAGCACACAGGTTGAAATCATCTCTCTGCGCAGCCAGGGCTGAGGCATGCCCAGCTTCTCCTGAGTCCACCCCGGGAAGGTAACAAGGCCAGGCGTGCAGCAACCCGGACCTCAGCACAGCCAGCCACCCTAGCAGGTAACAGGGCAAGCTTATAACGGCCCGTGCCAAAGCCAGGACCGCCACGTCCCTGCGGTTATTGGTGCCCAAGTTCACCAGATGAACACAAATGTGGTGGTGCTCACGTACTGCAAGAAGGTCATCTGATGGCAACACAGCCCCCCAGGTTGCATCTCGGTCCCCATCCCCCCATGCAAAGAGAGCAAAGCTGTGCCCGTTCTTCCACAGGGGTTTGTGCCCGGCTAAGGTGCTGATGGGCAGCGTCCGGCTCTGCATGATCGGTTGCTGCTTGCTTGCCCCTCACCATGCTCAGCTGGTGTGGGAGCAGCAGGCCTGCAGCAACTGCCCCTCTCCTTGTGCCAGGGAGCAAGGGTGAGATGCCTTATTCATCCCTACTCAGGCTGAAAGGGGAAATTCAGCCCTGTAGCATGAGCCAACCGTTCACTGAAGTTTTACGTGCACTGTATCTGCTCTCCAGATAGTAATAGCGTGATGTACAGCCTCCACTGAGGACAGCGTGACACTTCTGGGCTTGTATAAATCCTCCGCAGCTCTCCAAAGGGGTTCAACGATACGTTGGCCCTTGCTGACCCTCTACCAAGGGGCAAGCTTCACACAATGCCAGTTGTGGGACCAGCAGTCTTTCAGAGTCACCTGAACCAAGTACTCCTCGAGTTCTTCCTCTGACTCCAGTCACTGTAGGAGGAATAACAGCTAGAAAATGAGAGGTGCCGGAGGGGTAATTTTTCCCTGCTGCTACCACCAGATGATGCTACAGAGCAAGCCTGCAGAAGCACTGAAGGCTACGCCTGTAGGAGCCCACATACTTAAAAGCTGAGTAATACCCTTTTCGAGATAAAATGACTTCTTAAAATCCATTCTTATTACTCATACAGGTATGTCTTAGACATCATCTCTGCCGAACAGCAGTGCCTCTCCTGAATTACTCAGCCAAGCTCTTCCCTAGGCCTCCCCGTAAGGGGGATTACTGCGCAGCACCGGCTGCAAAACTTGCCATCGCACATCCCCAACCACCAAAGGAGTCGTCGTGGTGCAGCACGCACATGCACCCACCAGAAGGATGTCCATGCCACTCAGTGCACCGCTGCCCTTGGAGACATAACATGGGGGAACCAGGCAACCACTAGTCACCAGAATTAACTCCTACAAACAGCCCACAGAGAAAGATGCCCAAATTGAAAAGGGGTGGGGGGTGGGGGCACATTTTGCATAAAACAGACAGAGGAACAAAACACCTTCAAAAGTTGAACCTGTGAACCTGGAATTAACGAACCTACTGGCTAAAAAGACATCTCAGCTATAAAGAAAATACTAACTTCTAAGATGCATTATAGATGCTCCCTTCCTACCAGCACCTCAGTATCCCACAAGCAGTATTACCTACCTCTCCTACCACCTCTCCCTTGTGAGCACTTCACAAGTACTGACTAAACTTGTTCTCAAATGTCCAGCTGATTAACATAATTCAATGAAACCCAGAACAACTCATCTCAATCTGTTCTTAACATGAAGATTGCTGCTTCTGTTGCAGAAATGAGGAAGGGCTTGTGTGCCTGAAAGCCACTCTGTTTCTCGACAGTATCAACAGATCCAGTGAAAAAAACCAACAACCACCCAACACCAAACCAAACTGCCTCTCCCTGCAAACACTTGATTTCTGGGCTTAGTCTATGCTTTTCTCAATGGCAATGGCACCTCGAGTGTCTTCTGGCTCCTCCCTACTTTCCTCACACAGTCCTACCTCTGCCATCCCCTTTTGCTGCACCGACACCACTGTTCGTGGCACTGCTTGCTGTATGCTTTATATTATAGCTAAACCAGTATAATAACTATCTGCTAAGGGAAAGTTCTCCTTTCCTTTATGATAGTACCAGCCCCCGCCTGTCTGTCTTTCCAGCCTGCTGAGGGGGCTAGACCAAGAAAGCTGATGCCTTGGTTTTGGAGAGTTAATTTTTGGGTGACTGCACTTGTCCACCTCAGGGTCAGATTGTGCAAGGCAAGCAGTGAGGGAACAGGACCAATGCTGCCCCTTTGCACTGTCATTTGCTGTTAAGGGTGGCTTAGATGTAGTATCATGCTGCATCCCAAGAGAAGAAGTGAGAGTGGTTAACCTGCCTAGAGGTGCCCCAGAAATCCGTGCTCCCAGCCTGTGTCTCCTGATGGCAAAGCCCACTGTCTGTCTGGTAGGCTGTCTCTTGCTTTGCCATTTATAAGGGGTATCTTTCATGTAAGCACTCCCCTTGCATCTAGCTTTCAAAATTTTGGTTATTTCTATCCTCTTAAAGTGCATCCCTGATGTTTCAGACAGCACTGGTGTTCCCTATGAAATTGTCACTCAGGCACTCAACACACAAGTCTCTTGCTGGTTTATCCCACACCTCTGCTACTGCGTTTGCAGGTGGAAGAGTAGAAGAGGAAAACGCTGCCACAAAGTGTGCCACCCCTGTCCTCTCGTCTGCTGACCTTCATCGGTTCCTTGTGGTTCCTTTCACAAAGGCAAAAGCCAGCCACACAGGGCTGGGATCAAAGCCTGCTGGGGTTTTAGTGAGGTGGTTGCAAGGGCAAATGTCCCCTTTGGGATTTAGTTAAGGACAGTAAATGATTTTCTGTCTGTGACCTACATCAGAGCTGAGGCCAGGTTCCCAGTAGTAAAAGGCTAATGCAATAACACAGATTTTGCTTAGGTTTACATGTGTGGGTTAAGCTAATCCAACAAGAGACAAATATTTTCACTGATGGTCCTTTTTTTTTTCCTCCTCGTATAGGCTTTCCAGTCATGCATTCTTTATCCGTAAATTAGCAATGACATTGAAAGAGACCCTTTAATACCATAAACTGCCAACAAAACAGGGATTTGAAGGAAGGGCTATTGTCTTCCCCATACATGTCCTTATGACATGAGCAATCCCCAGGAGACCTCAGACTCTGCCATTATCCAAAGTACTCTGTGATTTTACATATCACTTCACTCGCAACTGGCAGTGAACGCAGATGACAGCATTTTTCAAAAGAGCGGCTAAGGTGGACAATAATTCATCAAATGCATCTCCTCTTTTACATAATCCTAGATGTGCAAGGATGCGATTCTACTATTAGCCTTGCTGCAGCCTGAAAATTATTCAGACAAATACCAGCTTAAAAAAACAGGGAAAGCATTATTATAATTTTTGAAGCATGCAAAGGCCTGGGAGAGCTTCTTCAAGGGACTATAAGATAGATAATAGGTATTTAATAGATATTTAATAGATATTTAGCACTCATGGAAGCAGACCGTCCCTGCTAGAAGGGATACTAAGCAAGGATAGTTACTGTCTGTGTATGCAATTCGTGGTCTTGGAACCAGCCTGAGTTACTTTTACTTAAAAGCCAGAAAGAAATCTCCATTATTATATTGTTGTTCCTGTTTTCAAAGAAAAAAGAAGGCAAGAACTTCTGGGTTGTGGTGAACGTCTTTTTTAAGCTATGGGCAAAACTAACAGGAAAATAAGTAGAAGGCACGAAGTTCACTGGTACAGAACAAATCCTAATTCAATCTGACTTTGATGGCCTGGTTAGGGCTTTGGTGATAAGCAATCCTTCTGCTAACTGTGTGCAGGACATAAAATGTCAGCCTACACACATGCAACAGCACATCCTTGAAAGGATGTACTGGTAACAGTCTACAACTATTTTTCAAAGAACAATTCCCCTAATTTTTTTTTACTCCTTTTTCAATTTTTCAACTCAAAATGTCCTCTGCCATTCCTATCTCTCAGGTACATGAGTGCACTGCTCAGGAATAAGAGCAGTCTTTTGTGTAGAGGAGAAATATCAAAGCATGCATTACAAAGAGAAAAATGCTTTGTTTACAGATAATTAATTTTACAAATGGACAGGGAATGTCTGGAGCAGAGACAGAACTTTGCTTTTGAGTTTTCCTCATCCATACAAATTTTTCAATAAGCAAATGCTGTTTCATGTTTTCAGTCACGGAATTAACGTCCTTGCAGTAAGTTATACGCTGTTCATTGTGAATTGCCAAGTTGTTTTTTCTGAGTGAGCTACTCCTGTATGCCCCATCTACCAGTTGTGTCAAAAACGACTATGTTTTTTGCAACTCAATCATTCGTAGACAGAATCTTCATAGGAAGATGCTTTACTTCTGCTAAATCACCTGAAAACAAGGTTTGCTGATGTAGAGCAAATGGTGTTTAGCAAGGTAAGTTTTCTGCTCAGTCCCACATTCTGCTTCCTTTTAAAATTTTTTGGAGGAAACTGAACTTTTTATGCACACAATCACCGTGAGCCAAAAATAACAACTCTTAAATTAGCACTGAGTAGGTGGAGGGGTACAACTAGCACACCAGCTTGCCATAACAGTCTGGATATATAAATGAAGAGATAGGGCTTGACATGCAGAATAACTAGAACTGTCAGATGACTAATGGATTTCACTCATTATATGCTGAGGCCCTGGAGAAGTAGCTAATGAAGTGGGATTACTTAAAAATATGCCTATATTAGCTGGCATAAGTGCCAGTTGCGCAGTCAGGTTGGCTGAGACGCAGCCGCCTGCCCACGTGCACCCCACTGCAGGAGCCGTGTCCAGCGTGAGCGGGGCCACGGCAGGGGAGGGGGGATGGTTCTCCTGCACTGGTGTTTGATGTGCGCCCGAGCCTGCGCCGCGGCAGAGAAAAGCAGTCCCTGCTGGGGTTTCAGCCTCTGGCCCCTTTTTTCCCCACCTGGTGCTGACATGAGCATCTGTAGAGCGGAGCGGTGAATGGGATGCGGGAGCTGGTCTGGGTGGGGGCAGCCCCCTCCTCCCTCAGACACCTGGAGCTTTCCACAGGAAAAGAAATATTCCCCGATCGGGTCTGATGGTAGACCTCACCTACAGGTCAATACCCCTGACCCTTTCAGCTTCCCCCTGTTGCGGGGCAGCTGCTGAAAATCGCACTGGTGTTTAAGCAGGACCATGCCAGTGCTGTCCACTGTGGTGGCAGGAGGTGACAGCACCCCTCTGGTGTCGGACTCTTGTACGCCGCCGGATGTGTCTTGCAATCATTTTGCTTTACAAGCTGCTAGAAAACGTCCTGGCCTTTTTTCAGCTTCAGCTCTTCCTTACCATTCTTCTCCGTACCACAGAGGACCTATGGGAGGCAGTGGGTACTGGGTGTGAGAAGAGCCTGTGAGGCTATACAGTGTTCTGCTGCATGGTGCTCTGCTATACAGTGCTCTGCAGGAGCCATAGGCTGAGAAATGGAGGAGACAGCATGCAACAGGACCTGCTGGATGATTGCCTGATTTATTGCCTTGTGTTTGTCTCAAAGCGTGCTGACAGCTGCGGCATTTCTCCCTTGGACATGTATGAAAGCCCCCGTACCAGAGGGATACCAGCAGACTGGAGTGTGTCCAGTAGAAGGACACAGAACTTGAGGCTGGAGCTCTGTGCTGTGCAAGGAGCACAGGCTGCCTAGAAGCTGTGAAACCTCCAGCCTTGAAGATATTCAAACCTTTATGAGGCAAGTCCATGCACAACCTCCCTTACTGCAAGTAGCCTTGCTTTGAGCAGGAGGTTGGTCTAGAGGCTCCCAGAGGTCCCTTCCAACTTCACTTTCCTCTGATTTACGGTCCCACTGATGCCACCAGTGCTCCATGTAAAAAGGAAGATCTTCTGCGCCATATTGCCTTCCTCAGCCCTCCTTAAAATACCTCAAATCTCCTCTCTGCTTTTCTCCCTCCCCCCTGACTCATTTCAGTGAGGCTGTCTCTGAATTGCTTTGCTTACCCTGTGGGGTGGTGGCAGCTTGGTAGTCTCATCTGTAAGGCATGAACAATGCAGTATGCTCATCTTAGTCCAGTCCTTCTGGCTTTTCTTTGCAGAAACATGTGAAGTAGGAGCGTTTGGCTCCTTGTCCTGATTTTGCTCTGTGAGGACAGCTCATCATCAAAGCAGTCTGCTGCTGGATGGTATTGGCCAGACCTCGGAAGTGATACAGCCTTCCTCAACCACTGCTTGGGCAAAGGAGCCATGCTGCATGGGGGATCTTCTGCTGTCTTTGGTAGCTTCACCTTGGTTGAGAGTTGAAATTACGTTCTCCTTTTTTTTCACCATGCCTTTTCCCTTTCCTTTCACTAGAAGGTTTCCAAAATGGCAAATCAGGTCGGAGTTACAAATCTCATTAGCCATACAACTAATAGCCAGGCTGTGAGACCTTAAAGACTCACAAGTCATCGTTATAAAGGAACGCGTGTATCAAGCGTGCCCAAACCTTGGCTGAGGAGCCAAGCGTAGCCTACTAACCAAGGGGGCAGATTTTCCCTCGGCTGTGTGGAGCTGCCTGCAACATGGAAGAAGTTGATCCTGGGCTGCAAGATATACAGAAATAAAGCAGTGCTGTGCCAGACACACCTGCCTGGTGGGACAGCAGGTCACCACTTAGCTGGCACGTGATGACAAAGCAGCATTGTCTGGCCCCACTTGGCCGAGCCAGTGACTCGCACCCGCTCAGTGGCCAGGTTGTACTTGTGGCCAAAGGTGCTGGTGGTGCAAATGAGGCATGCATCAGATATGAAGAGCCCAAGGTGGAAGAAGGGGAGGGGGGGGAGGCCAGGTTACATAGGATTTGGCCACAGAATCACAGAATGGCTGACGTTGGAAGGCACCTCTGGAGTGTATCTGGTCCAAACACCCTGCTGCTCAAGCAGGGCCACCTAGAGCCGGTTGCCCAGACGGCTTTTGAGTATCTCCAAGGTGGGACACTCCACAGCCTCCCTGGGCAACCTGTACCAGTGCTCGGTCACCCTCACAGTAAAAAAGTGTTTCCTGATGTTCAGAGGAAACCTCCTGTGTTTCAGTCTGGGCCCACTGCCTCTGGTCCTGTCACTGGGCACCACCGAAAAGAGCCTGGCTCTGTCCTCTTTGCACCCTCCCTGCTGAACAGTCCCAGCTCTCCCAGCCCTTCCTCATAGGAGAGATGCTCCAGTCCCTTCATGGTCTTCGTGGCTTCACGCTGGACTCTCTCCAGTGGGCCCATGTCTCTCGTACTGGGGAGCCCAGAACTGGACACAGCACTCCAGGTGTGGCCTCACCAGTGCTGAGTAGAGGGGAAGGATCACCTCCCTCCACCTGCTGGCAATGCTTTGCCTAATGCAGCCCAGGGTACCATTTGCCACTTTTGCTGCAAGGGCACAAGGTCCTTTCCTGCCAAGCTGCTTTCCAGCTGGATGGTCCCCAGCATATATTGGTGCATGGGGTTGTTCTTCCCCAGGTGCAGGAGTTTGCACTTCCCCTTCTGAACTTCATGAAGTTCCTGTCAGCCCATTTCTCCAGCCTGTTGAGGTCCCTCTTGATGGCAGCATGACTCTGTTTTGTGTTTCTCTTCTCAGTTTTGTGCCATCTGCAAACTGGCTGAGGGTACACTCTGCCCCACCACCCAGATTCTTAATGAAGATGTTGAACAGGACTGGACCCAGTATTGACCCTTGGGCTACACTGTTAGTTACTGGCCTCCAACTAGGCTTTGTACCTAGTTGGTACACCACCCTCTGGGCCTGGCTCTTCAGCCAGTTTTCACTCCACCTCACTGCTCATCCAGCCCGTACTTCATTATCTTGTCTGTGAGGGTCTTATGGGAAACAGTTCCAAAAGCCACAATGAAGTCACGGTAGACAATACCCACAGCTCTCTTCTCATCTACCGAGCCAGGCATTTCATTAAAGTTAGACTGGATGATCTTAAGGGTCTTTTCCAAGCTAAATTATTCTATGATTCTGTGATTGTAGAGGGTCGTCAGGTTGGTCAAGCACGACTTCCCTTTGTGGTCCTAGTGCGATTGAAGGGCTGAGGTGGCTGAGGGCCATGGCTGGCCTCCTGGTCTGGGGCATTGTAGGAGGTGCAGCAGCCCTACACAGGGCTAGGATGGCTCTTGGGTACATGGAGATTTTGACGTGCAACCCATAGTCTGATAAGGTACGTTTGTTTATAAGATGATGGATGCTTTGAAGATCTGGTTTTAAGTTACGCTACTGACTGCGAGCTATAAAACAAACTGCTCACCTGGGGTAGCTGTCACTTGCTTGGGTTCATATGATTATTCTGAATGGCCACTTAACTAGCTGAACTTTCCTAATCTGGGGCCGTAGCACACTATCAAATTTTAATAAGATCTTCTGGCTGAATCAGTGGGGAAATATACCTAAAAATCAATGTCAGGAAAGGACCCGCATTTAATCTTGTTGATTAAATGTTTTGACTGAAGTGCTTGGTGTGGTAATGCCATTTAAAACCTGCCATTAATTAATCAATGGCTCGATGAAGAAAGCTGGTGTTTTATATTTGGATTTGATTTGCAAGCAACATAGTGATTAGTGAGTAGATAGTTGAGAATTTGTATTTTTTTTTTAAAGGCAGAACAAATACACAGTATTTGAAAAAAATATTCTTTATTTGATACACATCCAAGTATTAACAACGATTGATTTGGATTTCCCCGTCTTGACTTTCAAAGTTGATGGGGAGGTGCTTCCACCTTTTTGTGTTTAAAAATCAACTTGTGTAGTTTGGCAGGTTTTGTAAAATACTTTCAGTTAAGACCCAGGTCATGTTTATTTATTAATGCATTTTAAAATGTACTTACCCAGATTTGAGCTGAGTCATTGCTTAAAAAAACCCCAAAAAACAAACAACACTTTGGCAGCCAGGGCAATGCTTGTGACAAGGTGCTCTCTGGCTTCCTTGCATCCCATCGAACAGAGTCTGTGCGCGTGATGCACAACTAAAGCGCTGGCTTAAATACCCTCAAAATCTTCAGCTGCAGAAATAGCACAGGAGCCGGCTGGCACGGGGCAAAAGCCATTGCGCCTTGCTTGCATCTCTGAGCCATGTCGATAGCTGCTGGTGCTCAGGGGTCTCTGGTGAATGGCAGTGCAGGAAGGGGAATATGGCATGGGATGGTGCCTGTAGCGAGGAATGCAAGCACGGACAAGCCCCCTAGTGAAAGATCCAGTGCCACCGACGCGTGCTGGGCAACAGCTCCTTGTAAATGTCTGGTGGTCAGCATGAAGGAGTTGACGGGGAAAGCTCAGCACTGCTCCAGGGGACTTCGAAGGGGTCAGGAGCCATGAGAGGTCAGGCACCTTCCTCTCATGGCTCCCGACCCCTTCGAAGTCCAACCGACTTCTGAGGCGGTCAAGCACCTTCCTCTCATGGCTCCCAACCCCCTCGCAGAGATCAGGAACCTTCTTCCCCGAACGGGGCGGTGCGGCCGGAGACAGGGCGGAGGGAGGTCGGGAGCCGTGACAGGACGGTTCCCAACCGCCTCCGAAGTCGGTTTGACTTCGAAGTCAAGCTCTCCCCACCCGCAGCCAATCCCGCTCGCCGCCGCGCCAACTTCGCCCGTCGCCCCCCGCCGCGGATTGGCCGGGCTCCCCCGCGCGGCGGGCGGCCCGCATGCCCCATTGGCCGCTTTTGTTGCGGGCACCGCGGTGCGGAGGGGTGTGTGCGCGCGCGTGTGCGTGCGCGCGCGCGCGCGCGCGTGTGTGTGTGTGTGTGTGGGGGTGGTCCGCACGCGGCACCGCCCGCCCCCGCCGCCCCCCGGGGAGCGGCCCCTCCCCTCCCGCCTGGGAGCCGCGTGGGCCATTGTCACACAACATTCCAACTCCGAACGCCCCGCTGTTCGCCGCCGACGCCGCCCATTGGTTTGCCCGGCCCGG